>SNQJ01S0173460.1:0-12443 GCA_010110895.2 Picea sitchensis | reverse complement strand
TTGCAACAATTCCACCTCAACATCAAGTATAAAATAGGAAGCACCAATCACATCGTTGATTGCCTCAGCAGACCACCATTCGTGGCACTCACCACGGTGCTATAATATTGTTGCCACGAGACCTCTGGATGGCCCCAACTCTATGAGACAAACCCTAACTTCGCCAGCACATACTAAATGTTGGGTGCAAACGCAGTTATTGATAATTTCCATCTTCAGGATAGGTTGTTGTGTCGTCTGGGCCATATTTGTGTTCCATCAAGTGAGTGAGTGAAGATGATCTGGGAATCCCACTATAGTCGGGTGGCAGGACACTTCGGTGTCGAAAAGATAGTGGTGATGCTACAAAAACATTTCTACTAGCCGAAACTTCGACAGGAGGTCAACAAATATATCAAGTCCTGCACTGCCTACGTTATTTCCAAA
Source organism: Picea sitchensis (assembly GCA_010110895.2). Classification (NCBI taxonomy): domain Eukaryota; kingdom Viridiplantae; phylum Streptophyta; class Pinopsida; order Pinales; family Pinaceae; genus Picea; species Picea sitchensis. The sequence continues at coordinate 12,017 of SNQJ01S0173460.1, read as the reverse complement.
CCGACCACTAAGAAACAAGGTTCGTACACCCCTCTTCCTAATCCTGACAGGCCATGGGAATCCATCTCAATGGACTACATGTCAGGCCTCCCATCCACCAAGCAGGGAAATGACTATGTTTTTTTCATTGTTGATCACTTTTCTAAGATGGTGATTCTGGTTGCCTGCAAGAAGAGCATCACAATAGAGGCCACTACCAAGCTCTTCTTTGAACGAGTCTGGGTACATTTTGGAATCCCACAAACCATTGTCTCAGATTGGGATAGTCGATTTCTCAGCACATTCTAGTCTATCCTCTGGTCACTACTGGACACCAAGCTCACCAAATCCACGACCTTCCACCCCCAGACAAATGGCCAAACCGAGGTTGTTCGAATGATTGTGCATATCCTTCACATATATAATTCAAAGCACCCCCGCACATGGGATGTGAGCCTTCCCTATGTCCAACATAGCTACAACTGAGCCCTGCATAGCTCAACCGGCCACAACCCCTTTCAGGTGGGGCTGAGATTCCAACCATTGAGTCCCATAGATGTTGCACTTCCCCTTGTGGTCACCTCGACCGACTCGTCTCCTGCTCCAAATGAAGCTGAAAAAGCCACCCAGTTCATTGAGAGGATTCATCACATCCACCAACAAGTTCAGGATATCTTACAGAAGTCCAATGACAAGTAAAAATAGCACCATGATCAACATTGGGTGCCACATAAGTTTTAGGTGGGCGACAAAGTTTGGTTGCACTTGCAAAAAGAACGCCTTACAAGACCCCATCGGAAGCTTCGCCCACTCTGTTATGGGTCATACACTATCACCAAGGTTGTGGGGGATAATTCTTGTGAGCTCAACATTCCTCCTTTCCTTGGCCTGTACCCAGTGTTCAACGTGGATCTCCTTCACCCTTATTTTCCACCATTATTGGACACCTCAGAAGTAGAAGAACAACTGACAGCAACAGAGCTCAACCCCGACTGCATACAACATGCATCCAATGATCAAATTGTGGACGCACATATCAAGGGCACTTGACAGCAAAGGATCCAGCTTTATCGAGTCGTCAAAGCAGGGTAGCTCCTGCACCATGGCAAGTGGCTCACCCAGGGCCAAATTCAGCAGAAATTTCCTCATCTGATGGGGGACCTCAATGCAATGGAGACCATTGCTTCCTAAGAATGGAGGATTGATCCAGGTAGATATCGGTGGCAACCCACCTTTTCTAGCTGGCTCAAAACAACTTTCTAGCAATTTTTATAATTTACTATTTTTAGCAGTTTTCAGGTCCTAAACTTCTGGAGCCGTTTTGAGGCACTAAACAATGTTTTTTGGGGTATGTTGTGACACAAAATTTCAATTGTTGTAGTCCTCAGATAGATATTTCCAATGGCCTATCATATTCCTAAAACGGAGATCGTATGCAAAAGTTACAACCATGGGAAGTTGATGTACTGACTTACCCAAATGGGGCCCACATGACTTTTGGCGCTTCATCTCCTAGGGTTAGGTTTATGGATGTTTAGGGTTTTTGAAACTCCTGTTTATTGTAAAAATGCCTAGAGAGACTCATTGTAATCATCTTCTTGTGAATGAGTGCAACTGTCACATCTCTTCTCAGAGATAAGCCGCCACCATTCCAGCAAGCTTGTTTCCACTACATTTTACAGTTTTCATCGTATTTCGTTATTGAATAGAAAACCAGTTTTACTGTATCTCTGTTATTTTGTGTTAAGCATATGTTAATAATATGTATTCATTTCACTCTTCTCATAAAATCTGGATCAACTTTCTTCAAAGTGGAAAGCCTAAAATTGGCTAAGAATTTTACATGCTAAAAAATTGAATATAAGTTATGTTCAATTTATATGGAAAGTTATGCCATAACCTTGAACCTTGATTCTTAACTAAGATTTTGTTGAGAAAACAATGACAAAATTTGATAATATCATGGCAATCAAATATTTTTTGTTTAACCAAACGTTGCATAGAATCTAGTCCCTATATTTTTCAGGTGAACATATACAAAAGTGTGAGCATTAGGTGAGAATCATAGGTGAAAAAATCTATAGTTAATGCACATTTTTAAATTTCTTTGTATCTTGAAAATTCAGTGTAATGTTTTGTAAACAATAAAAGTGAGCATTCCTGCCTACCTTTATTCGATGGTCATATTATAATCTTAGTGTAGTTTTTCAAATGCTTTTGTATAGTCTGGATGGTATGATTATAATCCTATTTTAGTAAGGAATAAATGCTTGGCAAGGTCACTCCTAGTGATCCTAGAAGGGTAATTTCACAAAAAAATACACTGCTCAATGCTTATAGGTTGACATCAAACTTGTTATAGCAAAAAATATGATTAGTTGATTATACTTTGCTTAATGCTTATAGGTTGACATCAAACTTACTATAGCTAAAACTATAATAATTTGCTTACTTGATTAACATTGAATACATTATGAAAAATATATTAACCATGAAATTACATCAAAATTGGTACCATTGAATTTTGGCAATGTTTCCTTTTGTTTTCTAATAGATCTGTGACTTACGGGATTAGATTGTGGTCTAAGAAACTGTGACTCAAGGGCATATAAACCATCAAAATCACTCGTGGATCACACTCGACCTGGGCCACACCAACCCTTAACATAGCTATATTTTAGGTGTCTCATCCTGTTGTTGAGTGAAATATATGTTATCTATTTCGACATTAAATTTTCAACCTGGGGATCATAAGCTTCGAGGTGCTAGCACTGTATGTGCAGGTCTAAAGTTCCAATCTAATAGTCTAATCTAATATAATCTAATCTAATGCCAATAAACTCAAATAAGGAAGAGCTTTAAAATAACTAGAATAAATAGTCACCTAGAGAAGAAACCCGACATGGAGTGACCATATATTGCAAGTTAGGTCATTAATCTTTCCGTTGGTGATTTACAACTATTGGCAAAGTTAAAATGCGAGAAAACTAGTGCAAGAATCTATTTAATTGTACAGATAAGTCTATGACTATGAATAATGAACTCATTAATCAGAAATAAGCTATATTTCATTAAAATCAATCCTTTGAAGTGAACTCTATTCTTAAAGCAACTTTTCAAGATTAAATCAAGAACTCACAAATACTTCTATTCTACAGAAAATAAACCACATCATTACACTAATCTTACTGACTGAAAGTAAAAAGCATCATCTATATATCTTATTCAAATTATCATTCCTATCGTCTACGATGGCAGACAATGTCACAATGGCATATTAACACTACTGATAATTCAAATTCATGCAATATTGACTTCTACAAAGATGTGTAAAGTGGAGATAAAACAATCTAAGGAAAACCTCACCATTAAAGAAGTTTCAATTTATTAAATACATGTTCTTATAATTGACATAACCCATAAACATTATTCAAACGAAATTTGAAATTACAACTATTCCATCATACTGAGACTAGAAGTGTTCTAATATAGAGACAATATTCTATGTAGCCCTGGAGGGATTAATTTTTAAACCATAACTTAAAGAGTCATAAAAGACTGTTATATATATTGTTTAAATGACCAATCTGCAAAATAGAATACAATTTATGTGAATGAGAAGAAAACGATATATGTATAGATGAACAGTGAAATTATCAAGATCATATATGTAGCTATGAAATATAATCTGAGTAGATAACCTGTATAAAAGAGTTATATGTCAGAAAATATAAAATTAGATGGAAAATCACAAGCAATCTGTAAATTAGATAAAAATATATGAATATGAATACACAATAATAGAAACTACAAGAAACCTGCACAAGAGAGTTAGATGCAAAAATATGAATATACAACAAATAAACAAGATACAAAGACCACTGGTTGCCCCCCCAGGTAGTCGTGATACTACTCCAGATCAATAGACAATCAACACATCATTTATATTAACACCAGAATCGAATTACATAGCAGGCTCAATATAATGGTTATATGATATCGTTGTCCTCATTTTTTAGAGGCCTTCGGTATTTATAGAGTTTTGATACAACTGATAGGTCGACCACTGAAAGGGTCGACTCTCTCTCAAACCAAAAAATCGTTTTATCTATGCTATTAATAGACTATGAGTTCTTAAAATCGTAGCTCGAATATAGGAGCTAGTTCCAACTGTCTAAATCGAAATTTAGTGGGAGCCATAGCAAGAGGACAATAATGGGTAAAAAAACCATGTTCTGCATTTGCCTGAAAATTCCCACAGATATGCCAACGACCAACCTTGTTGTGCTCCGAGTTTTGTATTGAGGGCCAGATGAAGGTCCGGATGAAGGTTTGAATGGAGGTCTGGATCTGCTTGACATAAATTCGTCTACCAGATGAAGGGCCATGAAATGCTCTCAATCCATCCATAATTTCAGGAAACGACCTGCATGAGACTGAATTAGGCATATTAGGCACAAAACCCATGTGCCAAATTTTTATGATTCATCTTCGTTCTCCCAAAAATTGAGCTCAAAGATCACTGCCTAGAAAAGGGTGTGACATGACAAAGATTATTCAATTGATATTTCAATGATGCAAACATTTTAATAATGTATATAGTGAATGCATTCCCCATGATATCCATTTCTTTAGTTGTTTAGTGGATTGTATAGCTACATAAAACAAGATGTTCATAAAAATAACTTTATCATCTACAAATTAGTTAAAACCATGTAAAATACATTAAAAAGTATAAACTCACATCATTTATTTTTAATGTTTCTAATCAATGTATTTTAAATAAATGGTATGCTTTAAAGGGTGAAGGGAATGGATTATGGTCAAACATGATGATAAAATAGTGAAATGAAGTCAAAGAAAGGAGGTATTTTAGGAGCACATCACCCGCTACTGCATAGTTTATAACCCGAGTCACCATACATAACAAGGCCCTTTGAAATCAATTGCACTAGTGAAACTTGACAAATGTCGACAATATTGACCTAGTGGCTTTTGGAGCAATTCAAATTCAAACAAAGAACAATTAAAATCTATCTTTTCCTTTATTGGGTAATATATAACAACAACAACAACAACAACAACAATAATAATAACAATCTATTTTTAAGGTCACGTCTAAGCCAGACACCAAATTGGTTTATGAGACCCCCTTGTTTGTGAGACAATGAACCCCCTCCATGCAATGATTTTAGTGCTAAGTTATAAGGAAGTATACATATCCTACCCCCCTATATATTTGAACATGTGACCTCCAAGGAGGAAACACATGTTCTTAACCGTTAGGCCCATTTAGGTTGTATAACATGCTTTCAATGTGGATATTATAAATTCATTTGATCTCAACATATGTTTATGGTTTGAAAGTATAAGTTGATATTCAAAATTTACTTTCATCTTTCGTTCAAAATTCAATCTAGTATAAATGGGAACATTATAAACTCATTCTATTTTCAATATCCATTTCACATTTCGTTTACAATTTCTTAGATTTATGGTGACATAGAAAAATCACTCTTAGATAAGAGGGGTCACATTCTCTTTTACACAAAAAAAAATGAATTTTATTAGTACATGCCTACAACATAGTATTAAATATTTTTTTGTTTTGAGTTAAATTATTTTGAGTCATTTAATTTAGTTTCGTTGTGAGGCAAAACACAATATGTTTTTTGAAATATGTGGTACATGATATTTTCCAATATTTGAGAGTAACACTATTATGTAATGCAAGATCTATATCTATGTGAATCAACTCACAAAATTCCAATTATTCAAGTATTTTCATCTCTCCATATATTTGTTGACTACTTTTTCTTTTTTTTCAATTTATAGGGAGACTTAGGTCAAATAAGACTTAGGCCAAGAACTTGAACACAATGAACACACTAGGATGGGCGGTGGGGATCGATACCTGCACTTTAAATCTATTTTATTTTCTTCTTGATCCATAAACAAGGGACTTATATCCCACTCACTTCACCAACATGGATCCTTGTGGAATCAAACTTATATTTTCTACTCTCTAACTCAATGTTGGATAGAAAACTCTAGTTATGTCTTTTTCAAATGGTTACAAGTCCCTTGTTGTCTAGTATTCCAGGGGGATATTTTTATTTTTAGATTCTATGTTTGATTATATTTGGAGTACAACTTCTCTTGGCTTACTATTACTCAGAAGGCATGTGATAATGGATCTATTTGAAATGTTTTGTTCCCATTCTAGTGACTTGATTGATGGCTTGTAATCTTCATTGGAATACAAAATAGTCTATAATCATATACACCAACCCACAAATTATAAAACTATCAAGAATTATCTACTCTACTTTGGCCTCATTCTAGAAAAGAAGGCAATGGGAGATTGTAAATTCTCTTTCTCTGAACTATAGTAGAGAAGTCTCAATGTTACCTCCATTAATTATTTATACAAAATTCGATTCCATAATGCTCCAATACTTGGAGGAGTATATACCACCCATGATTACAAACACGAGTATTGCTTTACTCAATGACAAAAATAGCAAAGAAGTGATATATAAATACGGTTAGATGAAGACCAACAGTATAAATGACATTTATAAAGGAATGAAAACCCCTCTATTATTTCCTAGACTCGTCGAATCAAATATTATATAGAAAAATTCATGAAGTGATTTTGATTGCAACAAAAATAACATCTAAAATGTCAATCAATTGTAGATAAATAAGTTGTTCCAATAGAAATGAAGTCAACCCAACATCAAATAGCATGAATTATTCTAGCAATATGAGGAGAGTGCCAAAAACATCTTTCTTTTACTCCAACTATCAATATGTGTTTACATATTCATTCCATTTGAAAGGAATACATTATGCCAATCCTTGGTGATGAACATTAAAATGTCAATACTTGTCAAAGAGTAGAAGTCATATTTTGAAAAACTCGGTCAATTTTACCGACCCACCAGTCAAAAAATTAACTACCCAGTCACTATAAGTGTTGTTTGTATGTGGGTGTTATCAACCATGGTTGAGGTGAATGTACAAAAACTAAACAATGTTCTACAACTGCATACGACCTCCAAGGGATGCACAATGTCTCGTGGGTGAGATAAAACACCCAAAAAAGTAATTAAATTGACCAACATGATAATGAAATGTCTGGGTATGAAAGAAAATGCCCTGGGGGATGTAAACTTGCCTAGGAATGAAGTAAAATGTTGAGGGATGAAATAAAACACCCAGGGGGGTGTGAATGCACCAAATGAGATGTGAATTCATCCAAGTAAAAAGTAAAACGCCCGGAGGAATGTGAAGTTTCCCAATAATAAAGTAAAACACCTAGGGGGATGTGAAAAAACCTAGGGGGTGATGGAAGAAGTGTCCTTAGACACACAAAACTTATTGATTAAGGAAAATAAATTACATGATCAATGCAAGAGCTTGCAATCTCAACATTACTTTCACATGAGAAAATGCGATCTTAAATAAGCTTATCATACTAATGCTAAACTATTTTTTGTTATGGAAATCTTATCATATAATCATATGAGTATGACAAGTGTCCATATACATTAAATATATATTATAATAATTTCATATTTTGTTCATTCTAAGAAGAAAACATTTTCTATATTTGTTATCTATTCTAACAAAATTCATTCTAGAAAAGTCCAAGTATAATAAAATAATATTATACCAAGTACTTTAGGATCATAATATATAACATTCCCCCCTTTGATCCAAAAGTGCATTAGAACATATATCAAGGCCTTCTCTAAACTTAGTAATTGATCTTTCCAAGTGGTTTCATGAAAGTATCTAATATATGATCTTCTGAAGGATAGTATATTGGTTTGACGATGCCCTTTACGATGAGTGTCATGATGTAATGATACTTTGTGTCGACGTGCTTTGTTTTAGAATGGAAAAACGTATTTTTAGCAAGTTAAATGGTCGACTGACTATCAATCAACAATGAAGTAGCTTCTAATAGAATGTAACGTCCCCTCCGTTACGACATCAATGCAAGTGAGAACAATAGTGGTAATTTTTTTTTTTTGAAACATCAATAGTTAGAACAAGTAACATGTGACAACATATATAAGTAATTACACATCTATTCTCATCTACAACATTTCACTGCAAGAATCAAATACAACATTATGATACTAAAAGATCAATTATGTCACATTAGGATAGCAAAGGTCTCTACCTACCCAACCTATCCTGCAAGGCTAGGATCTCTAAGACACATAATCAACACTTAAGTCTAGGATTATTCCGATTGATTTTGACTATTTAAGGTCTTAGGACTGACGACTGTTCTGAAGAACATGGAGATATCTATTCCCATAACCAAAATCAATTCTAGACTCGGGACTAAAGTAACAGTAAGACACTTAATCATAATTGTCATTTTAATCATTCAATTACTCATTTAACTAGACAAAGATTCTCCTTTCCTTTAACATTAAAACAATAAAACTCATCAACTAGATATTATGCCTTGTCTTTGTGAATTCCATCATAGAATTATGTAGATAATACAGCCCTTTTCAATTACGTCATATAATTATTATTCACAATAAAAAAAATCTCTTACCCTTAAGAATACAAGAATCAATCATTTTCAATATCTAGACAATATGATAATTCAATAAGAATGCAAATCCATTGTAATTCACTGTTAGACAAACTCCTACTTCCTAATAATACCACATAAAAGTTATATTCAATATTAAACTATTGTTTTTCCTTAACAAAAGACTACCCAAGCAATGACGTTTCTTTCTAGACAAATGTTCCACTAATTTTATATGGATAACTATAATATTCAAAATCGATCTGACTTCAATCTAAAATTGGAAATGTAAAAACTACCAGTTAAAATGATTGTTAACTCAACTTTAATTACATAACATTTTTTTCAATAATTCCTTGAATTAAAGTAAAGAGTTAACCTACTATAAATGTAGAGGTCTAAAATATTAAACATAACTTCATTAGGACTTCGCCATGGTATCAATAATACAACCAATATAGGTAAGAGTCATTTGTGTAATACCAAGATACTTGTTAACTATGAGATGACAAAGCAGTATGTTGAGAATTTGTAGGAAAGACAAGCTTGGTGGAATGGTAACAATTACAACCATTCCATCATTCGTGCACTGCATTCCTCATTACACACAACAAGAGTGATAACAAAATTAATACTTGGTCTCAAGGCAGTGACCACATGTCTTGGTCCAATCTGAGAGAGGCTTAAAAGCCGAGAAAATGATCATTCTAAGGTCCGACCTGTATTAAAAAGAGCAGAAATCTTCGGATTTTAAATATCAGTTTTGTAGTTTAGAAGGGAAGTGACTCTTCAATTACCCAACCGAGACTGTAGATGATAATAATAGTGATTTAATAAATTATGTAGTACTGATTTGTAGTTAAAATTAAATTTCCTTGCGAGATCAGTTTCAGAATTGCAAGGAAAAATTAAAATAATTTCAAAAGACTCAACGAAATTTCAATCAAATTTTAATACGATATACCAATATCATACGAGATACAAAATAATATTTTCATGTAGAATTTTTACAACGACCCACAAAAATCAAAATCCAAAGTTGGAAATTTACTCATGATGACCAAGACAATTCCCAGTCAACAATTTGTAAATGAATCCACTGCTACCCAAACAACAACTCAAGAATTCGTAATAGAATATAATGACCAAGTTGGATCTAAATTTGAAATGCAAAAATTTTGAATATACAACGATATCCCAAATCGGGTTTTCCATTTTACCATGGAAAAACAACTTGTAAAAATTCTGGAATGTTACGGTATTACAAGATCTGATCATTCTACCTTTCGAATTGCACTTGGAATGATAGCGAAACAACAATTTTTTCGTATTCAGTAAGCAAACTTAAAATACAATAATCATTCAAAAATGGGCTTATGGGTCGAATAAAATATTGTAGCGATCCATAATAAAAACCTATTGTCGGAATTTACATTGGATATAGTGATCAATACAAATATAGTTCCAAAATTTCAACACAAATAAATGACGATAATAGAAACTCTAATACACAATTTCTCATTGGTACAATAAAAAATTTCAGAATATAAAATATCGGAACCGATGTAAATGGTGGATTGAGGATGTCCTTCCATGTCTTGTTGATTCGGGATATTTTCATCGTGACTTATAAAGAATTGTATTAAATGAGCATAAATTAGAGTGGACCACTAAAGAAGGGAAATTTAGAAATGAAGAGACATAAGCATCAGATCTGAACACAAAAACTTGATAAGGGAGTTCGTCCCTGGTGGACTACGTCTTCGGGTCTTACTCTCAAATGGGTAGGCTCTTTTATTAACTCAAAAAAAGAATTTGGAAAATACATGAATATATATCATTCTAAAATCAAGCTGCAGAAATAATGCTCGGATCAGAAACAAACGCCACCATTGGATTCATGGCATCAAATTACCCAAAAATCACTGTCTCCACGTTCTGATCCGACTCTGGCACTCCCAGGCCCAAGAGAAAATCTGTCTCGGTTTTTGTGCCCGCTGCAACCTGCAATAATGATAGAAATTGTCTCGAAATCCATGCCCATGGATGTATGGCCGCGCCCTTCCTGGTGGTTGGCGAACTCGGCTTTAAATCCATTTTCGGCGGACAGATATAACAAGGTGACCATTCGGTGGATTGGTACGTGTGCTAGAGTTAAGGTGTAGGTTATGGGGAGGTCCCAAGGTCAAACCCCACGGGATCCCATTTTGGTTGTATAGTTATAACGCTGAATAAATTTAGCGAAAAGTCTCTACATTTGGTGGTAGGCACCAGATATGGCGGACCTCCGCTAGATTTGGTGGGGTCTCGTTGTTATATAATTTTGAATTTTCAGATACGGGTTGTCCTTGAGAAAATCAGGGATGCCACATATCGCCCGTTGATTGGGCCAAGTGTCATCTCCTCGTTGTTCCACCTGGATACTCACTTTCATGCCCAATCACTATACAGGACATGTGGTACTCCCTGGATGGTGCCACGTGGCACTTTCTGATTAGCCCATGTGGACCCCTGAAAAGTCCAATGGCAGGTGACACATGGCAGCCTATGGTGCTACCACATGTCATGTTGACGTCAGTATCCATAAAATGACGTCACCATGCCATGTCAGTTGTTGATGTCATGTTGACGTCAGCAGTACAGACGATGAGGTGTCCCCTGCTAACTCATCCTGGTTGACCACNTCCCTTTCTCTGTCTGCTAAAGCCATTATGAGTTTTCTGAGTTGCCTCTGTGAGTTCTGAGTTATTCTTAGCCTTCTCCGGATCCTTTTTGGATCACTTACGCTCCTTCTCTTCTCCTGATTTCTAATCACAGAGATTTCACCGGTACCTCCCAGCCAATGCTAGGGGTAATCTTCTTTCCCCTTAGCCCCCTGAGACGCAAAGGGACCACACACAAGAACCCAACAACAATAGCTCCAAGGCTTTCCTCGCAAGGAAGAGCTTCCACTCCTTCTACAAGCTTGGTATCCCAACTCTTAAGAGTAAAACACAGTCCACAAAATTTTAGTAGCATAACATTACCAAGCATAAGTGAGATCCAATTCCCTTCCACCCCATTTGTTTTATATAAATTTCTTCACTGACACATGTCCTCATGCACAAATAATTAACTTTTTAGATTAAATTAATTAAGATTATTCGCCCACACACTTGTCACACTTTCCCCAAGTTGCACAAGTAATTACCATTTTTATTTTTCTTAAAAAGTCAATTTCCCCCACATTCCCCAATGTGTTCCTATTTTCTCTCGTAGTTGTCCCTTTGTTCCCCAAATTCTCATTTAATGAGTGTCTCCTAACTAGATCTTAGTTTGCGTTGGATTAGGAGTTTTCTTCTAGCTAGACTAGTGGTAGGATGACTCAAGATTCTATTCCATGTATACCCTATTCTCTCATGTTATTAATTCTTCTATTTTTAAAATCCATTTTATTAATTTCATTCTTACATGTGCATTTTATCTAACCTTT
>SNQJ01S0173457.1:0-20337 GCA_010110895.2 Picea sitchensis | reverse complement strand
TTGGAACCTTTTCCAATGCATGTCTAATGAATTATCTCACTCAGTTCAGCAGTCATTTTTGATATATGATGAAGAAAGGAATTATTTCAAAGGTATATGGGCAATTTCATTTGAACTAAAAAGCAGGGTATTTTGCCACATCAACCAACTCGACTTGGTCTCCATGGGAGAATGATCTTTTATCCTTGGAAGGTTGTCTACACATCACCAACAATCACTTGAGACAAATCTGGGATTGACCTCATTTTGAGGAAGCATCCCACTTCTTCAGCAACAAATTTCTACTTGCTATTTTGGGTTGATTTGATCCATGTTTTTAGGATCAAAGAACTGTTTTGTAAATGCTATAAGTATTAAAATAGATGAAGAACCAAGGGTTCGATTTTGGATAGAGAAATTGGCTATTGTACTCAACCTTGTTATGTTAATACAGATCAAAGGTTTCTTTCAATTTTGATTGTCAGCTTTCCATCTTTCTTCTACACTATTATCTGTGTTGTCAAGCTTTGAATGGTTGTTATCCCATTGTTTAGCTCATAGCCTGATAATAAGTTTCTTGATTGTCTCTTAGACCCTACATTGTACTGGTTTAGTTACAATATGTTCTCCACCCACTTTAAGGTTACCCACTGATTAATCAATCTTTGAGAGCACTGTCTATTTGTTTATCATTTTCATGTTTGAATGCTATAAGCTGTATTGAGTTGTCCCATTGATCCACATTTACAAAATACAAAAACATTCATTTCTTAAATTACCAAGCACCTTTGGTCTACAACCACAAAGGGTTTCTTGGAGTGATAACATAATCTACCAATAAAGTTCTAGAAGCCATCCTGACCAAGACCATACACTTACATCAGAAGGATTGGGCAGATATACTTCTAGAGGCTTTATGGGCATACAGGACTACATGGAGAAATACCACTAGCCATACTCCTTACGAGTTGGTATTTGGTAAACAAATTCTCCTACCCATAGAATTCCAGATCCTCTGTTCTCCACCCACTTTAAAGTTACCTGCTGATTAATCAATCTTGAGAGCACTGTCTATTTGTTTATCATTCGTTTGAAATGCTATAAGCTGTATTGAGTTGTCCCATTGATCCACATTTACAAATACAAAAAACATTTATTTCCTGTTACTAAGCACCTTTGGTCTGCAACCAAAGGGTTTCCAGATAACACTTTGGAAATAATATTTTTAGGTTATTTCATCAAAGACATGCATTTGCTCATCCGAAGTTCCTGGCATGGGAGGAACGTGCAAAGGGATGTGACATGTGGTATGCATGAAACCCTAGGGTGACAAGTATCATCCCTGGTGCATGCAAATATAAAACTTGAACTGAACCGTGGGTGGGAAAGCTCCCTCCATCCTGAACTGAATCCTGAGCGCAGGAACCAGCAACTCCCTCTCAAGCCTGGTATCCTGATTCATCTCTGAAATCTTAAGCGGTGTTTTCCTGAGGGAAACCATGGAATACCTCGTCCAGAGCTATGGAGTCTGTGTTTGTCGAGGCAACCCGGAACGCATTCCTAAAACGAAATTCCCCGTGTTGAACTCGAGTGAAATCATCCTGTGATTGTATGGGAAAACTGAGTTAGCCTGTGTGTGAAGCTTGCTTTGAAATCATCACTGTGAGATCATCTCCCAGGATTGCCGAGCCAGTTGCTGGAAGCATTTGTCTGTGTTTTGCAGATTTTCGTGATTGCAAAGTGCTGACTGTGTGAGGCTTGTTGGCCTGTGAGCTGACCCTCCAGGTGAGGGAGTGCGCGGAGGGAGGAGAGGACTCTGGAAGGAACCCTGTAGCTGCAACAGAGCTCGGAGATTTTCGGTCCGGTTTGTTGTTTAAGCCCAAGGCAAGGGAGGTTTGTAGCTGAAGGACTGTCTAGGTGTTAGAGAAGGTGCACTCTCCTGGGGGTGGAACAAGCATGTGGGGAATGAGGGTCTGTGTGCAGTGAGCGTGGGAGCGTCCTGGGAGAGCTTCTTCCCAGTGAATGTGAGAATGCGTTATCTCCTGCAACCTCAGCCTAGCCCAGGATTCTTGCCTTGGGGTGGAGCCTGGTCCCAGCTCGGGAGTGACCTACTGCTGAGCTGATGAACAGTGGTCTAAGGCTGGGAGGTTCGTGGAAGGCTCCAATTTTTGGTTGGTGATTTCTCCAGTTGATAAAAGATAAGTATTCCGGAGTTGAGGTTTTAACATGATTTGGCATGGTTGTGTTGTTCATGTATCATGTTTTCTGCTGTGTGAATGAATTAATGATGAACGCTATGGAACATTTAATTATAACAATACCCATATATGAGCAATTCTTGAGTTTTATGTTTAATTAAATGCATCTGTTTATAATTCCATGTACATAATGGTAAACTGAGAGGTTGGGAAACCTGAGTAGTGAAGGGTACACTACAAATTGGTATCAGAGCAAAGGGTTTCGACACTGAGCCTAGATTGGCCAGTTGAAGGGTCTTTGGACCAAGGGTGAGAAGAGAAATTGTGTCTAGAGGACCAACTTCGGACCCTGTGCATGACCAGGAGCATAGGAGCACATTAACCGTGCCTGTAAGCTCAAGAGGTTTAGAGGTGCTGTGAAACTGCAGCTGGTATGGTTTATGACCATAGGGAAAGAGGGGTCTCTACACCAATGGTGTTATAAACCGCTCAGATTTGTTCGGAAGGGAAGACAAACCCTTGTAACCGCCGATCTGAGAACGTGCACAAGGTTTAAAGCCTTGGATACTGAACAAGAGTTTAAACTTGTGGAGGATCAGGTCGTAAGATCGTTGTGGGATTAACTGTCAACCGTCCGAGTTGATAGAAGTTGCACGGAACTTAAGTCCTCATGGTAGAGGAGAAGTCCCGAAGAAGGCTGGATAGGAACTAAGAGATTCCGAGACCTGTGATTTCTGGAAAGGGAGTGAATCACAATGTAGAATTTGGCTGATGACACGTCAGAATCCTGAGAGAGTCAACCGGAGAATCAGAGTTCTCGAGAATGTAGAAATCTTGTCACACAGCGATCCGCGAATTCGCGACAAGATCCGGACCCATTTATATTATTAGTGGGATACGTGGCAGAGGATTTATGCCATCGGGAAAAGTCCTGACAAGGAATGTTTGATAGAAAGGGTCATTCATCCGAAATCGGGATTTGAGAATTCGGAAATCGGGAAATCGGAGACCTGGAAGGCAAAGGTTTCGTGCATGGGGAAATCGCGATACACGATCTCCTAATAAGGTTTAGGTGGGGGCCACACTGATTGTCAGGAGGACAGGTGGAAGATTTATGAAACAAGAGGAGAAAGGACTGTTGATAAGTCAACGACTGGGACCCATCGGAGATCCGTGAGCGTATGAGCATGATATTGAAACCGCTGAAACCTGACGGGGTAGGGTGGAGGTCATGTAGTGTGGTTGTATGGTGAGGCTTTAGCCCGGAGGGCTAGCACGGTACAGAGCCCATCGAAAATCGGGAAATAGGGATTTTCGTCGCTGTTTTAGCGCACTCATATTTGGGAACCCCGATTCTCCGATTCTCCGATATGCCTTAGTCCTCCAAGCTCATCCCTAGCCTATGTGACCACTGACTCGTGACCCAGGCCTTTCCCTTATCGGGGTTCAGGTTTTCAATGAGTGCGCCCAAACGCTTTGACGTTTAAAACCTTGATTTCCTCATTTCCATGGACTCGGTCCGCGTTAACCCTCCAGAGCTTCCCACCAGCAACCACACTATATAACCTTTAACTTAAACCACTCATCGGGTTTCCGCATTTCAATATCATGCCCATACTCACCGATCTCCGATGGGTCCTACCGCTGACTTCCACGCCCCTCTCTTGTTTCAATCTTCCATCTGTCCTCCGCGATACTCTTGTATTCCCAATAATAATTCCAGTTCTTGCTGGGAAATCGTATCGCGATTTCCCATGCACTTAAACTCTTTGCCTCGGAATTCACATTCCCGATTCTAATTTCAACCTCATCTTCATGAATGACCTTCTAATGACTTCCCGGCTTTGAACCCTCAATCACCGTGCTGATTTGCATTCTTTATCGTGATTTTCCCCGATGGCTAAATCTCATAATGCGGTCCACTAATATAAATGGTCCGAATCTTGTTGCGCACTGGCGATCATGCATTTCGTGAAGGGCATTTCTTTAAATGCGTTCTGTGCCTGGCCCTCCGAACCCTGGACTCTCCAGGATTCTGACACACGTCCTCCTTGGAATTCTACGGCCATGATCCCTCCTCGGGTTTTCTCGTAGAATCACAGGGTCTCGGTTCTCTTGAGTTCTAATATCCTGACGCTTCGACTCTCCTCACCGTATGAGGACTTTAAGTCTGTGTAATTTCCGCTGGCCCTGACATTGATTTGTTAATCCAATTGTGGATCTTTACGTAATCTAATTTATCCCGAAGTTGGAACTCATGTGTAGTATCCGCTATTTTAAACCTTGTGCACGCTCTCCAGATCTAACGGTTACAAAGGTTCGCCTTCCCTCCCGAACAAACCCTAAGGTTCTAACACTACTGTAGAGACCTCATTCTTCGGTGGGTCATAAACTATACTACCATGTTTTCAATACATCATTAAACTTCCGAGCTTACGTGCACGGTTAAGTAATTCCTATACACTCCTGGTCATACCGGGGTCAGAAATTGGTCCTCCACACACGCTGTCTCCTCCACCCTTGGTCCAAAGACCCTTCAACTGGCCAATCTAGGCTCAAATAGTCAAACCTTTGCTCGATACTAATTCTTAGTGTACCCTTCACTACCAAAGCCTCCTAACCTCTCGCTTTATCATTATGTACATGGAATTATAAGCAACGGCATTTCTATCAATAAATTAAAACACCACTTTAAACTCTCAGAGTATAACAGGCGGGCACCGCTATAATTAAACATTCCATAGCATTCTATTAATTCATTCCAATAATGTTAGTAAAACATGATACATGAAATACAACACAGCCATGCCAAATGTGTTAAACATAACTCATAATACTTATCTTTATCAGCTAGAGAAATCACCAACCAAGAGCAGCCTTCCAATGGTAATCCTCCTCCCGTACCTTTAGACCATTGAATCGTTCATCACCTCAACAAAAGATATCACCTTCGAAATGGACCGAACTCCAATTCAAGGCAAGAACTTTAGGTTAGGCCGAAGATGGAAGATAACGCGATTCACATCCACTAGGAAGAAGCTCTCCTAGGAAACTCCCACACCCATCACGCACTCCCATTCCCCACATGTTTGTTCCACCCCATGAGAGTGCACCTTCTCTGCCACTCCAGGATATCCGGGTCGCCGCCTCCTTTACCTTTGGGTTACAGCGGTGAACGCCGACCGAATTCTTCTGCCTATGGCGTTTCATTGTGGTTCCTTCCAGGAGTCCTCTCCTCCTCTGCAAGCTTCACCTCGAGGAGTCGTTTCATAGGCCAACAAGCCTCACACAGCCCAAGATCTGCTGCAAATAATAAAATCCACAAGAAACATGCATGCATGCTTCCAACAACTGGCTTGGCAATCACAGGATGATCTCACTGTGATGATTTCAGAGCAAAAGTTTCATTTACGTGCTTAGATCGGGCTTTCCTTTCAATCGGCTGTGATGCTTCTACCAGTTCAACACTTGGAATTTCAAGTAGGAATGCTCTGCTAAATAGAAATGCATATTGCATCATAGCTTCCTGGATAGGGTTCTGCTGGTTTTCTCAGAAAACACCGCTAACGGCTTCCTAGATGAATCGTGATATCCTACAGTAGGTTGTACCGGCTCAAGGCCGAGGTTCGGTTCAGGAATGGAGGACAGCCCCCCACCCACTTGGCTCAAAATTGTTGTTTATATTTGCATGCACCAGATGACAATTGTCACCCTAGGAACTGCATGACATGTGCATACCACACAGGCATCCCTTTGCTATATCGCTCTCCTACGGAACTTCGGATGTACCGTGAAATGCACATGTCTCTTTAAGGAAATAATATAAAAATATTATTTAAGGTGTTACTACCTAAGAAACCTCTTTTGTAAGGTACTCCAAAGGTGCTTTTGGTAACTTAAGAAAGGAATAAGTATTTTTGTATTTTGTAAATGTGGGTCAATGGGACAACTCAATATAGCTTATAGCATTCAAACATGGAAATGATAAAAAAATAAACAGTGCTCTCAAAGATTGATAAATCAACAGATAGCTTTAAAGTTGGTGAAGAAAAGATTGTAACTAAAACAATACAATGTAGGGTCTAAGAGATAATTGAAGAAACTTAAGACAAAGTATGAGCTAAACAATGGGTAAATGTGCCATTCAAAGTTAGATAACATGTGACATAATAAAAGTAAGAAAGATGGAAAGCCGGGACAATCAAATTGAAAGAAACTCAGATCTATATTACCATAAAAGTTTATACACAGCTAATTTCTATCCAAAATCAACTCCTCTCGGTTCTTTCATCTATTTTAATACTTATAGAATTTATAAAACAGTTCTTTGATCCTAAAAACATGGACCAAATCAACTCCAAATAGCAAGTAGAATCAAGGTCGGGTTAGAAGTGGATGTTTCAAAATGAGGTCAATCCTCTATATTTGTTCTGCGGATTGTTGGTGATGTGTGTAGACAAATTTCCAAGGATAAAAGATCATTCTCCTATGGAGACCAAGTCGAGTTGGATGATGTGGCAAAATACCCTGCTTTTTAGTTCAAAAGAAATTGCCCATATACCTTTGAAAGAATTCCTTTCTTCATCATATATCAAAAATGACTGCTTAACTGAGTGAGATAATTCATTAGACATGCATTGGTGCAGTTCCAAACCTTTCTATATCAAAAATCCTCGACTGCGCAAAACTTTATTCACTTCAACAATGCATCGGTGGTTGATCGAATGCCTCGTAGAGTTATCCAATCGTAAAGTTACTGTGATCGGTGGTTAATATAATGTAGTTAGCCCTCGTTTAAATCCACTGGAATAGTTGTAATTTTGAAGATCTTAAAATTCCGTAAACAGTTGTTCCTAAACTTCTTTTAACATTCATACTGAGGTAATTTAGTCTTGATTCGAGCAGACTCTTCAACCTTTGTTGACTCAGTGGAATTCATCTATTATGTGGTTGTACGATTAGCAAAGTGTTCAACCCAAGTTTCTGTTCTCCTCCTCGATTCCAACTTCTTTAGCCTGCCGCAGAGCCTCCAGCCAGTCGCAGTATAATTTTACATTCTCCGACCAACTTTGTTTCTCCTTTGATGAATCCATGTTTTTCTTGAGAGTTTCATTCTCTTTGAATGAACCTTTCCTAGATCTGTGTTTGCCTCTTTTATTACCCTCTCAAGTACTTCCATCTCATAGATTTCTGCGTTTCTATTGATTTTCCCGGTCTTTACCTTTCTGAGGCTTCGTTTGATGAAGCTTCCTCACCGGCCGTCTGCGTGCTCGGCACGGATGGATGTATATCTGTCTTCATTTATCAGCGTTTGATTTGCGACCATCCCAAGTGTTTCACATCCCCCATTCTAATCGAAATACCGAGGTAGGCTGAGAGGGTGGTTTTTCACTCATGACAGTAGTTTGTGTTCTCTCAAGCTTTCATTTCTCCTCTTGTCTATCCCTCGGCTATCGGTACTATAGAATCCTCGGACATTGAAATCCCTTTTCTCCTCTTGTGACTAGTAGGATCATTCCTATCTCGACCTTTTGCTTTTATTTCCTCGATAATCATTCAAACTCCGCCTGCAACAAGAAGAACCCATTCCATTTGCTTCCCTGTGAAGATCTTCTTGATACAGAGGGCAATCAACCCTCATGTGAGATATATTCTCGCTTTGAAACTTTAGTGGGCTGAGCTTTTACCTTTTTTTCCATTTTAATGAGGGTCTTATGAAATAAATAGGGTATGTTTAATTGCTCCCTTCCCGTGAAGTGATTTAACAATTTAAATGATAGTACATCACTCAAGAGTAACTCTTCACAGTAATGTATACTGTGACCCATTTCTGCTGGTCTACACTTGCTGTGATATGACATAGGAATATCCTCTTCCAAGTCAACGTTTTATGAACTGGCAACAAATATGATCTGAATTCAAGACGAGGTGAGGAGGTTTTAAACCAATAGTTCCCAGTTCTGGATAACCCTCTGTATTCGGCAATAGATGCCTCATCTATAATGAACTCCTCTGCCTATTTTGGCAATCCTACCATCATACGAGAGGACAAATGCTTCAACAACTTGTTGGCGGAAGGTATTGCTAATTTCACATGAGAAAATCCCCTGATTTGCTTTAGCGATTCTCAACTCGATGTTCTTCAAAAAATACCACATGGCCCATCCATAATTCTGACCTTAAAGGTTGCTTTGCCATGGTTTAATGATCAGATATGAAATTGTGGATAACTGTGCGTTTGGGACAACACTATTCTAGAACTAAAGATACTGATAGTTACTCAGCGAACAAACAAGGAAACCATTTGACAAAGCATGATCAACGCGCTTAGAATATTGACACACATTTTAATGAAAGTCTGACAGGGAAAACCGAAACTTCAACTTTTCAGGGGAAAATATATTTGTGAAATTTTTACAAAAGCATGCATTCTACCCAACACCATCAAATTTCTTTGATTCAAATGCCTGTCTTAACTCCTGAGACACCATGCCAATCGCCTAGAAAAGGACTAAGATTTTGAAAACCACGGATGTATTTACAAAATCATGGTTGGTAGTTATCTTCAAAGGATTCGGCTTCATTTCATGGAGTTTTAAAATGAATCTAATGATCGTTAATAATGATGAATGTATTTTCCACTGGAAAGGAGCGAAGCTCCGTGCAACCGTATCTAGCTATCACCACTCGGCGCAGATTTGGAAATGATGTGCAATGGATAATACGTTGTGTGTCTGAACTTTCGTCGAACCCCACTTAACGAGCATCACTTTTCAACGCTGGCTTTAGCTTGAACTTCATCATTGCAACGAATTTTATCTGCTATGTGAAAGTACTTCCAGCTTTCTTTTACCTGTTTCAAACCTTTTTCGGGTTGTTTGCCTTTTGAATCAATTTGTTTATCCTGGACGAAAACTACATTTTGTGAGCTACGAGTTAAATGAGGTTCATCAAAACCCAATCAACTGATATTTTGCTATTTTTCTTCATCGAATCTGAATTCAAAAATTTTCTCAGCCTATAAAACATGTGCGAAGCTATAGGGACGCAACAATAACCATGATATTCTACCAAATTCAACCTAAAACGTTTTTTTGGGAGTTAACATTTGGCTCCAATTGGGATTGGCATCTCCCTGTGAGGTGACCTAGAACCTAGCTAGACTCAGTAGTCTTATTACAAATCCAAAAATAGTTGCTAGTACCATTGGGCATGTTATTAGAATACTAAAATAAAGAAAACAAATCAAAAAGAAAATATGTACAAGAAGAACCCGGCTTCAAAGAAGCCTTATGAGAAATAGATCTTCACGAAGCACCCGTTGAAAGGGCCACATGCTACTACCTCGCCTAAAAGAGTTTGGAGAAAAAAGGTATTGTTATGTTGAACTGTTGTTATGACAAAAGGACCTGTCTAAAGAGCATCAAATTTTCCGTGGTTCCTTTTCCCAGCCTCTTGTTGCACTCTTACCTGACCATATCCTCGCTTTGAACACTGACATTTGGATTCTTTCACTGTAAATTTCGGGCTGATCATTTCGGATGCACTTTTTCTAAGAGCTTGTTTCTTATCTTTATGTACTGTACCAACTCATGAATCTCCTAATGATCACTTGTCTTCGCTTACTTAGCACTCTTTGCAAATCGTAAGCTTTTGAAATAGAACAGGCTTCATTCATATACCACTGAAAGGATGTATCAATTGATTTTTTCATGTTACCTCGTTAGCCCACAATGCAACTTTAATTTGAATCCGTAACCCCGGCATTTCATTCAAGCAGCCTTCTTGATTCCGACTAAACTCTTGTTTGATCACTCAGCTAGGATTCATTCCCTTGTCGATAGTAGGTTGTGGAATGTACCAGCTGAATTCCCAACTTTGTTGCATTCAAAGATAAACAATTTTACTAATTGTTTATCTTTGAATGCAACAATGTTATTAGTGACCAATCTCTTGGGACAGTCGAATCTGGCAAATATGTTTTCCTACATAAATTTTATGATGACTGTATGATTGGCGTTCCGGGTGGAATAGCCTCAATCCACTTTGTAAAGTAATCAACAATGTATCCACCCATGTTATCCACTAGAGCATGGGACATGGATCTCACCTCCATGAAGTCCGTGCCCCATCACGAAAAGGTCCTGCTGACCACTTTGAGTAGGTTTGAGAGGAAGGAATTTAAATTTGTTTTACCTTTCAATCTCTCCGAAAGACGGTTACATGTTTTTCATAAATTCGCATATGATTCAAAATATGATGGCTTAATAGTACTCCATTCTTAGAATTTTGTGTGTGGTTTTTTTCTAGTAGTGATGTCCTCCGTATTCACTATTGTGAAGTTCACATGACCTTAGCTGCCTCCCTTCTTAATTCCCATTACATCTCAAATAAATAAACCAATGGGATTCTTTTCCAAACAAAGAAATTGTCGTTGATGCAAAATTTCACTGAAGTTTCAAAAGCTCTTTCTTGAGTTCTCGAAGTCGACCGATGGGGACTGATAAGGACTGGAAAATCGAATGGATATGGTCATATCTATCGGGTAATCAGTTTAGATGAGTCAAACTCGTGATTCTCTCACTCCTTCTTTGTTCTCAACAAACGAAATATTTATGTATCAATAATTTTACCGTATTTATGTCGAAAGTCAGTAATTTTCTTCCTCGCCGTGAGTTTGCAAGACCTCGACTTTTAATTAGCTTTCTTCGGTTTAATTTCTGGAGCATCAAACTCAATCAACTCCGCTATCCACTTACTCCTCTTTTCATCAATGTCAAGTTGAATAAGAACATCTTTGATCAATCGATGGAAAAAGTAACATCTTTGCCCGGAAGAATGTACACTCGAAGCTCTTCAAAGGATTCTGACAAGTGCATATGTTTGTTTCTCCAACAATTCATATTTTACCTTTGCGTCCCTCAAGACCTTGCTAAATAAGGCAACTGGCTGTTCCTGGTCGTCATCATTCTTCTGCAAAAGTACCGCTGCGATCGTGTCATTGGAAGCAAGTGAAAAGATGTAAAATACCTTGGAAAAATCAGCCGATCAATACAGAGTTGTTGTGATACTTCCTTTGATGCTTCATAAATGATCAGTTCGGGCCGTTTCAAATTCTAATTTTATTTTCGGTAGGGTCTTTTCCTCAACATAGCGTTGATATGCTTTTGTGAGTTCAAAGAAAATTCACTATGAATCTCCGACAAATTTTATAGTCCCAATGAAAGACTGAATGTCTTTCTTTTATCGAGGAAGAGATAAATTTTTATTGCTTCTACCCTCTTTGGATCAATCTAACCCCATCACCAAATGATATTCAAGTAGTTTTCCCTCTTTGTTTAAAATTTGACTTTTGGGATTAAGAGATGCCATACCTTTCACATTTCAAAATGTCCTCCCTCAAATGTTAGTGATGAATTTCTGCGGATGCTTAGAAGTAGTTGATATCATTAAGATAAATCATGACAACTTATTCTTTCTCACCAATGAAAGCAATGTCCACTACTCTTTGGAATGTCGCCCCTGCAATCATCAATCCAAAGGGAATCTTAACATACATAAATGTACCCCAAGGAATAGTAAATGCAGTCTTCTCCTGATCATCAGGATGGACAACAATCTGATTGTATCCAGAAACCCATCAATAAAGGGCATTACCTTCGATCCTGACACCCTCTACAACATATGCTCCATCTTATGTAGAGGGTAATTGTCTTTTCTAGAGAATTTGTTCAGATTTCTCAAGTCAACGCAGAGTTCCATCTTCCGTTCTTCTTCCCGACCGGCACAAGATTAGCAATCCATCCTGAATACCTGAGAGGAATGATAAATGCTGTAAGGCCCAATTTCTTTAATTTTTCTCCATTGTGGGAAATAAAGAAAGGATTGAAGGATCTAAGCTCTCAATTTTAATGGTTTAGTATCTTTATTCAAGGAATTGTGTTGAATCACCTCGCGGTCAAAGGTTTTCAAATCACTAGCACGGCTAAGATGTCCTAAATTCTTCACATCACTTCGTAATCAGCCTTTTGTTTTTCTGACAAATGTGGAGGCCAAGTTGACATGTTTTGGATCTTTCTCACTGGCCACATTATACTAGAAAACATCTAACTCTTTTTCCACACTTTGCAATTTGGATGTTTCAATATCATGTAGTCAAAGAGCCTCTCCAATGGGGACTAAGCCTTTAGGAATTCTGGCAGGACAAACCAACTATCTCATGAGTCGCAATTTTCTCTTGAGCCATCGCCTCAACTTCATCGCCATGTTCGCTCTCCTCGGACACCATAGATATAAACCTAGTCTATCACCGCAAGGAATCGGATGAGTTCCAAAGATCGGCCTCAAAATCCTTCCAAAATTTTACATTATCGTGAAGAGAGGGCCTAGGTTTGACTTGAATTTCATAAGACACTTTGTGAGGCAAAGGGGGAATAAATGCAATACGATATAGGGCCAATGAATCCATTCAATTCATTCATGGCTCTTGGTACAAAAGTAATTTTGAAATATGCAAAATTTTAATCGCTTCCAACACTTCATCTCTGTATACCCTCAGCCTGACATGCTTTGCTTGAAAAGACTTATTCCTACTTGTCGAATGATCAAATCAGCGCCACCAAACACCTGCAATTTTCTAATGCGCTTCTCTTTTGCTGCGTTCAGTTCTAAAAGTAATGCTTCATATTCATTGATATTATTTGTCACCTTAAAAATCAAGTTTGAAGGATAGGGGAGTAGGTTTTCTTGAGGGAGAAATGGAATACCACTCGCTTCCAAATACTCTTTTTTGGTGCAAGCACCACTTCAAAATATGGTCTTAGACTATCCTATGCTATCTGTGGAGTCAATTGTGGTCTGATTCTGACGAGCTCGAAAGTGTAAAGCAATGTATCAGACTGTGAGTCATCAAATTGCAAGATTCACAATATTCCTCATCATCTTCAAGGGTTTCCATTTCCATAAATAGGGATGATTGGAAGGATTTTTCTCATCACTGACCAAGCATGACAGATTCCCCTCAGAAAAGCTCCATATGTTTACCCCTCCAAGACAGGATAGTGAGAGATCCATTCCATGGAGAGTGCCACCTAATCTCTTCATACATGACCTTGATAGAAGATATCCAAATTTGGAGGTATGTCAGCCACCACTATGTCCATCACCATCGCCTTCTATTGATGTTTAAATAAGGTTACAGCCAGGTCCTTGATCATACCAAGGCATTTGACCTTCCGAGAATCAAAAGAAAAAATATCATGATAAGACTTCTGCAGTGATCTCCAACCTAAGCTCATCCATGACAGCCTTTTGGCATCAAGTTATGTGAAGCACCTGAGTCCAACAAACAATTATGCAGTTTCTTTCTCATGAATGTTTAATCCAGATGTGTTAGACAACTTCTTTCATCTCTGTCTTCTACCATCTGACCCATAGTGATGGTTGGTTTATCATCAAAAATGTTGAGGATATCTAAGTAGAATGAGATACTCCATCAAGGGGTCCAAAGTTTTGAGGATATATTTCTTAAACATCTCATTCTTCATCAAATCAACAAGAGGAATTGGAATCTTGATCTTTTGTAATTCAGCCTCCAAATTAAAAGAATAAGGAGCCTGATCAGCAGTTTTATCAGAAATATTTACCTAACTTGAAGGGGCTTCCTGACTCTTTCTTTTTAGTTCAGTCAGAGGTCATTTCTTTTCCTCGGAGTTTGTTGATCAGACAAAGCAGCACCTTCTCTTGGGAGGGCTGGTTCCTTTTCTCCTTTGGAAGACTTTGGTGTTGATATTCTGATGTATGAATCTTTGTTTCGACAGGCGTAGCCTCAAGTAGAGAACTGATGCATCTTCTCGAAATTTCCAGACTTCTAGACTCCATGTTGTAACTGTTTTATCCTCTTCACGAAAGATGCCATCACCTAGGGATCATCTTTCCAGATGTTCACCATTAACGCATTTCTCAATTCATAGGAGATAAGATGTCCTCAGCTTCCATCTCCAACACAATAATGAATGTCACCACCATCTCCTCTTGACTCCTCGCCATCGCCTTCGGCCCAAGACCATATTCCTGCAGGATCTTTTATCCTCCGATTCATTAGAATTCCTATCTCTGCAAAATCTGAGTTTGTGGATTATTCCTTCTATAGGGAAAAGCATTTGATTTCTCTGGGGCAAAGTGTTTGACTCTTTGCTTTTGTTGGTATCAAGTTTGGACTTTAGCTTTGGATATTTCTGATGTTAGGTCATTCCAATATTTAGCCTATTTTCCATTTGACTGTTAGTTAAAGAAGAAGACTCGGCAATGCATTTCTTTCTTTCATCCCTCCCGAGCTTCGAGAGGTTGTGATGTTCGACTAACTTCAAGAGCAAGATCTTACATTGGGATGCTGGCCGGGACTGCCTTCTAAGGATAAGACACCGTGATCAAAGGTCACAGAAACGATTTTTTCTCTTTGGAGGCATCGCTTTGGGTTTGATCTCCTGTGGATTCAATGATCTTGTTGAATCTTTTATCAAAGTCCGAGACCATTCTCCATTCCCTCTTCATATTTCCAAATCTCTGAATGTAATACAATTGTGTCCTTCTCTCTCCCCTAATGTTTCAAGAATGATCCAGCTTGTTCAATGCCATGATTGAATCTCTTGTTGGCGCCTTTGAACCATTTCCGGGCTTGGCTATCCAGGCTCTGGACAAAGATTCTAGTCCATACATCCTCCTCTAAAATATTTATGTTTTCCGCATAAGCATAAAATGCTTCAATGTGTTCTTTCACTGTATGCCCTCGCTTCCCAGAAACTTCGCATGTATTTCTTGTAATCACCAATTGGCATGGCAGACAGGGGGGTTTGCAAGACAAGAGGGGCATATATAGTTTGCCAAGATTTGTTCCATTCTCGTCAAAGGGGCAAACTATGATGGGACCTTGTGATAGATTCCTGCATGAGTGATCCTTGTAGGAAGGCCTGAGGGATAGGCAACTCCTTAGGGATGATGAGGAGGAAAATCACCTGGCTGGTGTCGAAATGACTGTCTTCACTTCACCAACAACAGCTGCAAGTCGATGGAACAGGGAGGTTTTATAAAACTGGCTGAGCAATGAGGCTAGGTTTTCTTCACCCTGAGAGGATAAATCTTGGAGAATTTCCTCAAGGACAAAAGTGTGCTCTGTATATGCGTACACTTTTAAGGTTTACTAGGTGATGAATTAAAAGAAGATGGAGAGGAATGTTCTTTGGGATGCGATGAAACTTCAATCTCAAGAGCAGAATCAATGATATTGGAAGAAAAAGATGGTTCCTCTACCCTAGTAGCTTGAGGTGAGATTTTTATTTCTTTGGAATTTTGAATTTCGTTGTGGGTTTCAACTAAAAACTTTTCAGATATAGAAATATGAGTGTCAATTGGAATACCTGAATCAATTATACTCGTAGATCCGGAGGTTCATCCGCAAAGCTTGCCCTTTGCCGATGATTTTCTAGATCGTGAATCGTATTGCTGGGTTAATGTACTTCTCGGTTTGGTTCGTGTGAGCTCTTTGGGAGCCACTTCGCTAATGGAGTCGCCAGATAGAAATGTAGCCAATTAAGTGATGTCCAGGCTTGGTCTATCATCAAAGTTGGATCTATGTCAGTTTCCCAAGGAAGTTGGAGTCATTCTCACTCAAGAACGGTAAGCCAATTTGTTATCACTCCAAGAAACCCTTTAGGGTTGCTGCATCAGTGTTGTAACTTAAGAAATGAATGTTTTTGTATTTTGTAAATGTGATCAATGGGACAACTCAATACGTACCTTTTATAGTATCTTACATGAAAAATGATAAAACAAATAGATGCCTTCCCAAAGGATTGGATTAATCAGCCGTGGGTAACTTGAAGTGGGTGGAGAAATGTGATGAATTAAAACCAAGATAAATGTATCTAAGAGACAATCAAGAAACTTATTATCAGCCTATGAGATAAAATACGGATACCGTACCATTCAAAGCTAGGGACAACACATATAATAGTGCAGAAGAAAGATGTAAAGATGACAATCAAAATTGAAAGAAACCCGTGATCCTAGATAACATAAAAGTTTGAGTACAATAGCTAATTTTCTATCCAAAATCGAACCCTCCGGTTCTTCATCTATATTTTAATTGCTTTATAGATGCATAAAACAGCTTCGGATCCTAAAATATGGATCAAATCAACCTAAAGAAAGGCGGCAGAAATATGTTATCATTAGCGGATAAGCTTCTCAAAATGAGGTCAATCCCATTTGTCTCAAGGGATTGTTGGTGATGTAGACATCCTTCCAGTTGCGGATCATTCTCTAATGGAGACCAAGTTGAGTTGGCTGATGTGGCAAAATACTCTGCTTTTAGTTCAAATGAAATTGCCAATATACCTTTGAAATAATTCCTTGTTTCATCATATATAAAAAATGACTGCTGAACTAAGTGAGATAATTCATTAGACATGCATTGGTAAGGTTCCAAACCTTTCATATCAAAAATCCTCTAATTCGCAAAAACTTATTCAATTCAGTCAAACTTTTGGTGAAGACTGAAATGTGCCTCCGGTAAGTTATCCACCGAAGCGTGCTCTGCTTCCAGTGGTTAATGAGCACATGGGGCTGGCCTAAACTACCTAATAAAGTTGCACTTTGGAAGACCGTCTTCAAAATTGCAAAAGGACTCAACTCTTCTTTAATACTATACATTTGAGGTATTGTAGTCTTGATTCGAGCATACCTTCGAACCTTTGATGATTGTTCAGGGTAATTTGTTACATCTATTATGGTTGTGGGTAGATTAGCCAAAGTGTCTAACCCGGTTTGTTCCTCTTCTAGAGATTCCAACTTCTTTAGCCTAAGCCCAGAGCCCCGAAGGCTCTATATAATTTCATATTCTCCCCGACTAACTCTATGGCGTTTCTCCTTTGATTGAATTGTTTTTCTTGAGAGTTTCATTCTCTTTGAATAGATCAACAACCTTCTCCTGCTAGGATTCCATGTTTGCCCTTTTATTACTCCCTCTCTGCTACTTCCATCTCATGCATTTTCGCAGGTTTAGCTTGATTTTCCGGTCTTACTTTCCGCAGGCCTTTGCCGATGTGAAGCTTCCGCCTTCTCGCTGCCTCGTAGGTGTTTCGAAGGCATTGATGGAGGCATATCTGTCAGCCTCGCGATCGTTTGATCGGCAGACATTCGTATTTTCACGTGCATCCCCTAATCGAGTCATTGTAGGGTAGGGTTGAGAGGGTTTTTCACTATGACAAGGTTTATGTTTTCAAGCTTTACTTTCCTCTTAGTTCCTCCCTGCTTGCTGGGTGAAGTTTTAATAGAATCTCTGGGCATTGAAATCCCTTTCCTCATCCTGTGACTATTCTTGGGAGTAGGATATTTTATGCCTCTAGCCTTATTAGCTTTTATCTCTGGAGGTCTTTCAGTCTCAAACTCATTCCAGAACAAGAAGAAACTCCATTCTATTTCCTTTCGCGGAAGATCTTCTTTGACAAGGAGGGTAATCAACCCCGGATGAGATATTCTGCTTGAAACCTTAGTGTCGGTTTACTGCTTTTCCATTTTAATCAGGGTCTTAGGAAAGAAATAGGGTATGTTTAAGTTTTCCCTGCCTGTGAAGTGATTTTACAATTTAAAATGATAGTACATAACCCTGTTATAACGTCCTTCACAGGTGATGTATACCAGAATCTCCTTCAGAAGGGTTTGCCACTTTGTTTCAAGATATGAGATAGGAATATCCTTCTTCCAAGTCAACGCTTTATGGCGTAATCGGCAACAGGTATGATCTGAATCAACATTTGAGGGTGAAGAGGTTTTAAACCAACAATCACCTTTTCTGGACAAACCTGAGTATTCTGCAATAGATGCTTCATATATAATGAACTCCTCCTCACGAGATGGCAATCCCGCCATCACAATGCAGAGAACAAATGCTTCGTAAATTTGTTGCGGAAGGTTGTTAATTTCACAATATGAGAAAATGCCAACCTTCTTAAAGTGATTCTGCAGTCCTCCTCGATGTTTCAAATACTCACATACCATCCACCTCGACCTTTTAAAGAAGGTTGGCAGTTGGTTATGATGACATCGATCAGATATGAAACTCAGATAACGTGTTTGGAAAACAAAAGTTTTGGGAACTAGGGATACGGTCGATATTACTCATGAACAAACGGTGAAATCATTTGACAGATCATAGGATTGATAAATGCAGTAGAATATTGATACACATTTTAGTGCATACCGACAGGAAAGTCCGAAACTTCAACTTTTCAAGTAAAATGCATTTATGAAAATTTTGACAGAGTTTTTCATGCATTTACTCTACACTCGCATCAAATTTCCTTGATTTGAAATGTTGGTTCAACTTGGAGACACCATGCCAATCGCCTGAGAAAAAAAGGACCAAGATTTTGAAAACCATGATTTGCTGATAAAATCACGTGCTTGTAGTTATCTTCAGCAATCCTTGGGCTTCATTATAACACATTGAGTTTTAAAATGAACGAATGACTTCTTAATAATGATGAATGTATTTGCCACCAGAAAGGAGGGAAGCTCCGTGCAACCATATCTATCTATCACCGCTCAGCGCAGATTTGAAAATGATTATTGCAGTGGATAATACGCAGGAGTTTAGAACCTTTCGGTCGAAACCCACAAACGAGAACTACTTTTCATTAACCAGCTGCTCTGAACTTCCTCAACATTGCAACTAATTTTATTGATTCTGTCTGTTGTATGAAGCATGAGCTTTCTTTTTGTCTGCTCAAAGTCCTTTCTGTGGTTGCTTGCCTTTGAATCGCATCTACACTATCCTGGACGAATCGAATACTTTCTGGTTAATGAGCAATGGAGGCTCTAAACCACCTAATCCGGATGATGGTTTGCCATTTTCTTCACCTAAATCCAAATTCAAAAATTTCTACCTATAAAACACAAAAGCAGCTTTAGGACGCCACCAATAACCACATGGAGATCTCTACAAAAATCTAAACCAAAACGGTAAGTTTCATTTTGGAGTTAACACCAGCTTAAGCCTCGGCTTGGCACCTCTTCTCCCACCTTTTAGCCCTAGTTCCTTGTTTCCATTCCTGGGACGCCTGCCCCTCTATCACCTTATTCATCATGGTCGGTCCGGCTTCCAAGGTATTTATATTCTTATTAATTGACCATACTTTACATATACAAAAGCAGGCTCCCTGCCTTAACACTTAGGCTCCCGGCCTAACAAAACACATAAGCCTGCAACTTATACAAAAATTTGGCTCACCAGCCTATAGAACATATTTACAATTCTTTGCATATAACATGATCTGTAACGGGGCTTGGCCTTGGGGACACTACACCCAATCAATCTTAATCCCAAACCCCTATAAATTTACATACCCCTAATCAATTGTAATCGTTATCTATTATAGCCTCACTAATCCTTGAAATTTAACCCCTACAACTTAGTAATCCCTAATTGACTTTAATCCCAAACCCTTTAAACCCGCAAACTTCAAATCAATGCTAACCCAATATACTCAATACCCTCTATGCTCTATTAAGGATATGGGGTACTTCTTGAAACCAAAAAATTATCACCAACGTCTTACTCTAATACCAAAATGTAATGTACAAAATTTCATAATTAATTTGTAACCAACATCATTACATGTAATTCATGGACAATTATATTTTAGCAATAGAATAACATTGACCAAGACCAATTAACCCATTTCCCATGAGTACAACCATCCATCTCAGCACATAAAACATTGTTCTACTCATACATTAAATAAATATAGATGATACATGGGAAATTATAGTAGCATTCTTATACATTTACAATGACATGATTATATAGTTCTTTCATGTCATACATATAGTTACAACTATATGCCCCCTCATAATTATGCCCCCTTCTAGAAATCACACAAAGCCATTTACAACTATTTGACATGGCTAGAAATTAGTATATAGCAAAGAGGTATAGGTAAACCCTCTGCATTAAAATGTGTGGTTATGACAACCTCCCAATTATTCACATGAATCACTACAAGGAAGCTCAACATACACTCTTGAGCCCTAATGTCCACTCCTAAACTTTCAACTTCCATAGTGATTGCATAATCATCAACATAGCACACACCACGAGCAT
>SNQJ01S0173456.1:5169-20337 GCA_010110895.2 Picea sitchensis | reverse complement strand
ATTTACCCAGCTCTTAGAAGGTTTGGAAGGTTTGATAGGGAAATTGATATTGAAGTTTCCAATGAAGTGGGACGATTGGAAATCCTTCGTATCCATACAAAAGAATATGAGTATTCTAAAGATGTTGAATGAATCGCTGAAATCCTCAATTCTATGTTTACTAGCAATGGGCACTTCCAAACTACGTTGAGCTCCAGTAACCCTATCTGCCCTGCGTGAAACTATTGCCGAGGTGCCCAATGTTTCTTGGGAGGACTTTGCTGAGGTGCCCAATGCTTCTTGGGAGGACATTGGCGGTTTGGAAAACGTCAACAGAGTTATTATTGCCACGCTTGTTTTGTATTGCCTTTGTGTCATGAGGTTAGGGCATCCGTTGAAAAATTAATGGAATTGCCTATCTTAAGGGGCGAATAAGCATACGATTGCACATATAATCGTGCTTATCAAGAGACATGGGAAAAGGCAATCCTGAAATCGATTGGGTATGTAAAACGTGTCTCATTGTCCGGGATACTCTTAAAACCCATTTTGTAACTCCTTGTTTATCTAGGGCGCAAAGCCATGCACGGTAACAGATCTGAAACGTTATGTAAAGGGCTGTTATGCTTGAGAAATGGGAAGAGGATGGATAGAGCATAGATGAGATAGAGGAATAGAACGGAGGTCGAATGCCCACGTACTTGTAATTGTTTTTTTCAATAAAGTAATTCAGAGTTTCAGTGATACGATTCCTGTTATTTCCATTTTTCTTTTGTTGTAGGTTATTCATTTTCAGTATGCGTTGATTGAAAGAACGGCATGTTGACAGAGAAGGAAGGGCCCCCTTCTATGGAAACAGAGTTGTGTATATATGGCATTTACAATAGACTCCATATTCGATTCTAATCTACATTGCAGTTTTCTCTTTGATTTCATAGAACAGAAATAGAATTCCATTTGATTGCAACAGAGGGTTTAGCATTATCTTTTCAGCCATTGATTTCATTTCTTCAGTTTTCACATTTAGACTACTTAACATTCAGGAACTAGCCTGGATATCTCATGAGATAGAGAAGTTTCTTTTGATTATAGTAGAGGGTTTCATTGCATTATAAAGGTTGTTGAGTTGTGTGGAGTAATAAGTAGCAGAAACTTAATTGTTTTCAGTCAATCAGTGTGCAGTAGATCTTTTACATGCATATTAATACATAATAGTTTTATGAAGTCAGTACAGAACAGTACCGAGTAGTACAGAGTAGTGAAAACGAGTGCAGAACAGAGTAGAGTACAGTAGCTTCTTTCAACAAGTTTCTTTTAACAGTTCAGAGATTAGTTTGGCATCCTTTAAACCCCCTCTTCAGCCCTGCATTTCCTGTGCTGGTTCCTCTAAGTCTACCTTCTCGGGTTGACAATTAAATGTTGATTTACTTGGTATATTTGCAGCTCAACAGGGGGTGTTCCACCTCCTAACCCATCATCGCCAGTCCAAGCCACCATGGTATCGACTACCTCTACCTCGAGCATTGGTACGATCCCATGTTTGCGGCGACCACTGCTCCTTTCACATAGAGTGTGACATGCCCTCCATTCTCATACGGGATGCCAAGCTCAAGTGAAAAACCTGTACTGTCCTACTCCATTTTACAGACTTTAGGTCTGGGGGCAAGGAGCTCTAACACTCCTCTGCAAGGACCCATGGGGGGCACTTTAGCTCCCTTTAATGCTTTCCCTTATGGGGGAAGTCATATACCTCCTTTGTCCCCTTCACTCGGCAGTGCCCACTAGCAATCCGCCGGGCCAAATGCACACCATAGTTCATTTGGAGTAGGGAGTCAAGGACCACCTTCTCATAATATATTTGTAGGTTTGACACCGTTTTCTTTGTTTGGTGCATTTGGTAACAACGCTTTCTTGTCAGCTTCTTTCCCGACTGGGGGCAACCCCGGTTACAGACAACCTAATCCTATGCAAGGTACTACTCCTACACAGGGGGCAAACCCAGAAACTTCTTTTGCATTAGAACCTTGGAATTCTTGGCATGGATCAATTCCCTCGTCAGGAATGTCTATCGGGGGAAACTCTTTTCACAACCAATGGAACCCCAGGCAAGGTGCNGAATGTAATGCACACCCAACCATCTACATCCTATTTAGGATCAACCGATGATGTCTCCTCAAACACAGAATCCATACGCTGGTCATGGCCATGGTTTTTACCAGAACCCAGGCCAGAAACCCAACTTTTCCTGGCAACCTGGTGCCAATCAAACTCCAGGCCCATTTTTACATAGTTATCACCAACAATCCAAACTACCTTTCCTGGCAACCTTACATTTTCCAGACTTAACAAGGTTGTTGAACAACCCTATCTGTCACGATCTACATTGGCCCTCTATGCCGATGAAGTTGCCTTCGGACATACCAAATTTCAAAGCCAAGCCTAATGAAGATCCAAGAGATCATGTGACTACTTTTCACCTTTGGTTCTCATCTAATTCGTTGAAACACGACTTCGTACAATTGTGATTGTTTCAACGTACTCTCATTGGGAGTGCTGCAAAATGGTACATTGAGCTCGACTTCTCAAGATACTCTTCCTTCGGCGAATTGGCAATGTCTTTCCTAAACCATTTCCAGTTACCTATGAGATACAATGCTGGCACATAATTGCTGGCCAATTTCAAACAGACAAAAGCAGACCATATCTCTGATCAGATCCGAGAGTGGAGATGTTGGAAGAGTTCGATTAAGGTGCCAGTCCCACCAGCATTCCTTCTTGAGTGGTTCTTTAAGTCTTTGGTCCCACAGTTATCCAAATACGTCGCAACGTCAGGAGTGTTTTCCGAAGAAGATGCAATCATGAGAGCTCAACAACTTGAGCTAATATATTCTCAGTCTGGTCTACTGTACAAGATCTTGCCAGATGTGCCACGATCAATACTTGATAAAACTAGACAGAGAGTTGTACCACATGCCGATGGTATTGTTGGTTCAACAAAAACAAATCCTATTGAACAACTGGCAAAACAATTGCAGTAATTATCTATCCAGCATACAGTGGCCAGCCAGACTACTGTTCTGGCTGCTCCCCCTACCCAAATGTCGAATGTACACAGTGCGAAATCGACAAATTCGAAGGCCACCTAGAAGCCTAATGGAAAGAAGAAACAACATAAGAAGGGTAAGGGGTATAAGAAACCCACTACTAATGTTGGCGGGGGAAACACCAAAAAAAGGAAGTCGAGGTATCCGTGTAATATGTGCGCAGAAGACCACCCGACTCACCAATGCCCTCAGCTTGCAGAGGCCCAAAATTTATTGTCATAGCAGCAGCTTGATGTGTTAACAAACCCATTTAAATATGGACAAAATCTAACTCAAGCCTCTACAAGTGCGGAAGGGGGCAGCCAAGGACCCCCTCCGTCTTCAAACAAACCTACATCCGCGAATGTGTATATGATGAAAGGTGATGCCTATATATCGACTAGAGCACATGATTATAGCAATCCAAGCACCTCTGAGAAAGGTAAAGAAGATGAAACCCCATCTCTTCCTCTCCATATCGAGAAGATGTTTGAAGAAACCATGACACGCATCCCAAAAGGTTTGTTTAATAAAGCTTCTCACAACCCAAACGTAAGGGCCGCCTAGAACTACTCTGTGGTGGAGGAATTGTCTCAAACCCCTTATGCGATGTCTGCTTTGGAAGTCCTCCAAAGATGCCCTTCCCAGAGAAAGGCTCTATTAGCCACTTTAGGATCTGTCGATACTTGTAATCTGGGTACGATCATGCTTGATACGACCGACTTAAAACCTCGTCTCCCTTACCACGTAGCGTTCTAGATAGTTGTGGCTTACACCACAAAAAAATTTACTTGGAACATTTTCCGCATGGTGGTTGATGAGGGTGCCTCAACATGCGTAATGTCTTTGGTGTGTTGGAAGGCCAATGGTCAGCCCGTTTTGTCTCTGTCACCTACTCTTCTTACTACTTTCGACGATCATTCATTCCAACCACATGGCATTATCCCCTCTTTTCACGTGCAGTTAGGAGGGAAAATCGTGTGTCGAGGTTGAAGTGGTCGACGCATCTCTCGACTACAATCTCTTGTTAGGGAGAAGTTGGACCTATGCTATGCAAGCAGTAGTCGCTACAGTTTTCCATGTCTTGTTATTTCCACATGAGGGATGGATTGTGACCATTAATCAGTTGTCCTTCTCCCGTATTGAC
Organism: Picea sitchensis; assembly: GCA_010110895.2. Taxonomy (NCBI): domain Eukaryota; kingdom Viridiplantae; phylum Streptophyta; class Pinopsida; order Pinales; family Pinaceae; genus Picea; species Picea sitchensis. The sequence goes on along the minus strand of SNQJ01S0173456.1, from coordinate 16,128 downwards.
CCTTCATTGGGGGCATCCGTGGTCCCAATGATTGATAACCGTCAACCCGGATTTGTCAACATAGGGGTTGGTTTGTGCCCATCTTTGATGGGTACTTTCAATTACCCACCTCCTCAAGGCGATGTTAAGTTCATATCTGACCACCATAAGGTTGAGATTTTCCAAGTTTCCTCGTTTTGCATGACTTACTTTAATGATCTGTGGATTCTTCCTTCCCCATCGGCCACGATGGAAGGGACAGGGCACCATGGTATGTCCATGCCCTTGTCCACGGTAGAAGTAGCGTACTCTTTAGTCTAGCAAGCTTCTGTCGACCCCAATCCAACTCCCACATAAGAATTAGATCTGATTCTAGAGCCTATTTGGGCTCAAGGTTCCCTCGCTGATACAAATTCTTTTGACTTAGTATTGCTGTCAGACGAAGAAATCATTGAAGAAATGAATAGTCCAGACAAACCCTGGGACGATCTCCATCATAGATCTTACTTCCTCCCAGAGTTAAGAAGAATTGAAGCAGGGGAATTCACCTCGACTATGACTGGAGATAGGTCTTGTTCTATCAATCCTTTGGATACACATGTTGTTTATGCCGAGGGTAATATGGAAACCATCGCCAAAACTATACCTATAAACATATCCAGAACCCCTGGCGTCATGGAGAATGTTTTCATCGAAGCTGACTACTCCCCTAAAGAGATTCAAATCTACATGGATTTACTTAAGGAATTTCGTGACATTTTTTCTTGGTCTTACGAGGAAATGCCAGGCATTGATCCAAAAAAATTTGAACACGAAATCATGACTTATCCTGACGCTAAGCCGGTTCAGCAGAAGCTTCATCTGGTTAATACTAAGAAAGAAGAAACTATTAAGGTTGAAGTAGAGAAACTGTTCAAGGAAGGTTTTATCTACCCTGTCCATTTGACCCAATGGGTGTCAAACATCATGCTGGTTAACAAAAAACAGGGTACGATTCGCATATGTATGGACTTCCATGATTTGAACAAGGCTTGTCCAAAAGATAATTTCCCCAAACCATTTATTGACCAGATAGTTGATGAATGCGCAGGTTGCGATGCCTTTTATTTCATGGATGGTTTTTCAGGATATAATCAGATACAAATCAAACCCAAAGACCAACACAAAACAACATTCATTTGTCCATGGGGTACAGTCGCGTATTGTAAGATGCCTTTTGGTCTGAAAAATGCTAGAGCTACCTTTCAGCGGGCCATGTCTTTTGCTTTCCATGATCTCAAACATATTCTCGAGGCCTACTTAGATGATTTAGCATCACGATCTCGTAAGAGAACTGATCATCCCACACACCTTCGAATTATCTTTGAGGGATGTCTGTACTTTTGGATTTGCTTGAATCCCAACAAATGCAGTTTTTGTGTGAAGACGGGCCGTCTGCAAGGTTCCATAGTTTCAACAACAGGGATCATGGTCGTTCCTCTCAAGGTTGTTGGAATAGTTCAGTTGCCTCTCCCACGTACAATCCTTCAACTTCAGAGTCTACAGGGAAAAATGAACTTTTTGCGGTGTTTCATCACAAACTATGCCGAGATCACAAAGGGATTTATGCGCTTACTAAAGAAATATGTTCCTTTTCATTGGGATGATGCCGCTCAACACTCCTTTGATGCGTTAAAACATGCTCTCACAACTTCTCCTCTGCTTTAGCCACCTAATTATAAAAAATATTTCTTATTATAATTGGCTACAACAGAGTCAACCATCGACATGGTCTTAGTTCAGGAGGATGATTTTCTCTCAGAATATGTGATTTATTACTTGAGCTGAGGCCTGGTTGGACCGGAACTCAATTATTCTTGTATCTAAAAACTTGCGTTGTCAACAGTCCATCCTGTCCAACAGTTTTGTCATTATGTTTTATTTCGCAAGACCAACATCATTGTCATTGTGAATCATTTCAATACGTGTTGACATGATGGGTAATCGGTGGAAAGATCAGTAGATGGATAGTTATCCTCCAGGAATTTGACTTAGATTTCATTTCAGCAAAATCCAAAAATTCACTAGTCTTTGTGGAACTCATCTCGGAACTTCCAGTCGAGTCAGGTGATGTTATGCTCGAAGAATTGCCTATTCAAGGAGACATGTTTTTGATAGCATATTTGGACCCCTGGTATGGAGATATACTTGTCTATCTCCAGACTTTGAAGTGCCCCACCTCTGCTTCTCATGATGGGCATCATCATATACGTCATCAGGCCAAGAACTATCTCATCCTCGGAGATACTCTCTATCATCGAGGTGTAGATTGCATCCTTCATCGATGCCTCATTCATGAAGAAGTGGAAATCATGCTTAATGATTGCCATATTGGAGCATGTGGAAGTCATTTGTCTGGGTTGGAAACAACCCAAAAGATTTTACGATCCGGTTACTTCTGGCCGATAGTAATCAAATATTGTATCGCATCATTCAAGAAGTGCCACCCATGTCAGATCTTCTCTTCGAAGATGAGGGCACATCCCACTCCCATGTTTCTTGTCATCACAGTGGGTCCCTTCACCAAATGGGGGATTTATTACACTACATGCAACCCTCCTTCAGCAAGGGGGCACCATTATATCATTATAGTCGTCGATTACTTCATGAAGTGGGTCGAAGATATGCCAACGTTTAAAGATGATGGAGAGACTGTAGCTCTTTTTTTGTTTAACTAGATTATAGCAAGGTTCGGGGTCCCGAGAGAGATTGTCACTAACCATGGCAGTCACTTTCAGAACCAAATGTTGACTGAGTTAACATAAAAAATTAGGTTGTGGCAAGAAAATCCGTCACCCTATTACCCCCAAGAAAATGGTTAGGTGGAAGCTATAAATAAATGTTTAAGACATTCCTACAACAAACGATCAATTTGGCCAAGTCAAATTGGCATTTGATGTTATACTCGGCATTATGGTCCTAGCGAACGTCTGTTAAGACTACAACCAATTTCTCACCTTTTCAGCTCGTTTATGGGTTGGAAGCAGTCTTGCATATAGAGTGTCAGATCCCGTCTCTCAAGTTGGCAGTACAGTTATTACCGGACACTTCACCGCTTGAAGTGTGTTTATTATACCTCGAGCAACTCAGTAAGCAGCGTCGGGATGCAGCCTTGGCTAACAAGCCTCACAAACAAAAAGTCAAGTTTCAGTATGATCAGTCCGTTCGTCCTCGGATTTTCTCGGAAGGTGACCTTGTCCTGGTCTATGACCAAGATAAGGACCCCCTAGGGGCACACAAGTTCAAACCCATGTGGGTCAGAAATTTCATTGTAAAATAGGTTCTGAAAAAAGGTGCTTATCGTCTAGTATATTTTAAGGGAAATGCATTGGCAGAGCCTAGAAATGGGCTCTACCTCAAGAAGTGTTACTCATAGGTAGGTCACCTTGGGTAACTTTTTGTAACATATGTATAGTTCCTATACATTTGCGTTTTAGTTTTACCTCATTTTTGGTTTTATAGACGTGTCGTTTTGATGTCATCTTTTTCATTGTGGCAGATGTCAAGTGAATTAGAGGTGTTTGTTGGGTTTGCGGACGGTGCTAGCCGACACACTAAGAGGCTTTCTTCCATTGCTTGGGTAATTTACACACCTCAAGGATAGTTGTTATCTTTAGGAGGTATTCGTTTAGGTGACACCACAAAGAATGTTGCCAAATACAGTGTAGTTCTAGAGTTTCTACATGACGCTTTGTCACATGGTATTTCCCGCATCCGGGTATATTTAGATGCTTAGCTAGTTGTGTCTCAGTTAAATGGAGTTTACGCATTTATGATCCTACTCTACACCGAAGGTTCCTTAGGGTATGTCTCTTAGAAGGAAGCTTTGATTACATTACGTATATCCATGTTCCTAGAAGATTGAATCAAGTTACAGACGCCCTAGATAATCATGTATTAGATTGGCATATTGCACACGTGTAAAGAAAAATACACACACACACATGTAAAATACATTTGTAAACTAGATGTATTCCATAAAACACAGAAAAAACATAAAAATCATATATAATATCAAAAACATTAGAGTAGATAGGTGGGCGCATGCACCTCAAAAATAGGACCAGTAATGAGTCATAAGGCTTATGCCCTCAAAAAATATACAAGTAGTGCCCTCGGCACATGAAAATTCCAGCCTAACTAAGGACGGGGCCTGTTGGCCTTGCTGTAATGATCAATGACACTTTCCAAATGCCAAAACAGATGGACCCACATCTGTGGTGCCCCCACTACATGAGGCTGCATAGATGGTGGCAGATCCTCAATCTCTGCCATGGGGACTGTGCGAGTGAGCGAGGTAAAATTTCTCTCTACTCATCTAAGAACTCTCTCAGCCTCACCGGATGGAATCTCTCATGCTGTTGCTGACCCCCTGCGGCAGCAGGTGCGACCTCTAGCCGAGGACGTCACATGTTCCTCACATAATCCGCTGGTCGCACTGGCCCCACATATGCACATAATGGACACATATCTGTCAAATGATCTGGTATTAAAAAAATTGATATATATAAAAACAATAAAAAAGAAAGCTTACCCATATCTCCTCACTCCTCGTTGAGAGGTACCGGTATCTCAGAATCTCTTGATAAGTCAATCCCAACATAGGGTTAATCCTCTATGACTGGGATCTGTCGCAATAACCAAGCAAAAAAAAATTCATCAAAGGCCTCAATGNGTGGGAAGAGAGTCTTGGTGCCCTCATACCACCTCTCGAGGGCTGAAAATGGGCACTCTTTCAAAGAAGAAAGAGCAAAGAATCGTTCTAAACCCGAAGTTCCTTTGATTCCACAATTGACAATCTGTTAGCTGCCTCTTCATACAATCTAGTAATGTGGTGCTCTAGGAAAACACTTGTGCATTTAAGCACTGAAATGCAAAATTCATTTGTGCACGGGAAGCCTGATGCAAAATCGTAGACCCAGTAATCCACCCGATGAGCAACACTATCACTTGCAGTGATAAGTCTGAGATCTTTCTTATTGGTACTTGAGAGCTCGTTCTATCTGTACCTTCCTCACAATGGAGTCCAATCAACTCCGATATGTTGTGAGGCCTGGAGGGAAAAGTACAAAAATTGGTTGGTTCCCCTCTCCTGGAGAGGCCAATCAGAAAGTATATATCCTCTGTCATTGGCCTCTGCATCGGGATGCCAATAATCAACCAAGGCATTCAATAGCCTAGGTTGTGCTCGCATGAAAGGACATAGAAATTTTTTTAACAACCCACATTGCATTAATGTAGAAACAACATTAGGGTCCCCCCCAACCAACACACTAATATCCTCATTCTCTCTTTCCCTCCAGTGAACATACATCCTGCAAAAAACTCAGTTCATGAGGGTTAACTCTTTTTTTTTTTTAATTTAAATGAAGGGTCCACACGGGCTGTAATGATGACAGTAGCATGTACACGCATGTAGTTTTTCCTCTGCCCGCTTGTACACTTGCGTTGTCATAAGACAACCCGCGTGGACTTAGGGCCAACCTTTTAAAAGGTCGACGCCCCTCCAAAAAATTAATTTAAATGCATAAAGAAATAATTAAATTGCAAGAAGGGGTAGTAATTACTTACTTGATTCAATCGGAAGATCGTTTCGTCCACCGAATCTCCTGGAATCAACTCTCTTAAAGAAGGGGTGTTTTTGGCTCCACAGTCAATTTCTCAGTTAACAATGGTGATAATGAGCTGCTAGCTTCTATTTATAGACTTTTTGGCCTCTTTTTGTCAATTTTTAGACCCTTTTGTCATTTTTTCTAAACCAAAAATCATTTAGCATGGTTCAGGAGTTTTCTTTGGATTTTCACGAGAAGTGTTACTTTGGGCATTTGGAAACTTTTTGGAGATTTGGGTCATTTTGAAGGTCCTTTGGTAAAAAGTCATTTTTTCAACTCGTTGCATTTAAGTTAGGATTCCACCTCTACTTCCTGCATCTTGTTGTCTTTTCCGCTTTGCCATAGGATCGATCCCACCGAATTGCAACATGAAACCATCATTGTTGCCTTAGAAGTGTCGTAATTTAGTGGTAGAGCCTATGCTAACATGGATTCCCTAGGTAGATCCTAGTTTCATTTTGGTGTCCATGCTGTCACTAACGACTATTGACTCGGAAGTCCTTATTATTTTTTTCTGATTACGAGTTTGATCCTCATATGCATGATTCCTTATCACTCTTGACCTCACCCTCGGGAATCCCAAAAAATAATGGGTCTTCTTTTAAGCGCTTTTCAGACCCTCTAAAAATGAAAATATTGCCGAGAAATCTTGTGGCCTTTCACGCTTGCTAAACTGGAATTTGAAGTCACATCTGTCCGGTGGTATTTTACCCCTTTTTCGGTCCGGATGGTCAACTGTACGAACAAAGGTATACTTTAGGGGCCTCGGTTCTCTAGAAGAGTATCCTCAGGTATAATTTTACCCCTTTTTCGGGATTGAGGGACTAAATTTACGACAAAGGAACCCCCACAAAGTCCATAGTTAAAGCTCTTTTCAAACTCCCTAAAATTGAAAAGATCGTCGAGTGACGTTATTCTTTCACACTCGTTAAAATGGTTTTGAATAGACGTCTGGTCGGTGCTAGTTTACCCCTTTTTCGAGCCGACTAGACTATATTCGAAAAAGGTACCCCAGTGGAGCCTCCTTTTACATTTTTTCAGACTCTCTAAACATGAAAAACAACCGAGATTACCTTCTAGGCTCATTAAAATTACATCGAAGGACGTTACCATTGTGTGTTTTGTTAACTGCGTTTGCATACCTGTGTCTTTGGTCTAATGCTGGCTCCATGTTGATCTCAACTGAACCATCTGAAAAATTCCTTATACGCAATCCCTGTAGCACTTTGCCTCTGCGTCTTGACACCTTTGGCCCCTGGAGGATTTTTCTCGAGTGTCCTTTTCCTGCATATGTCCCTTTGCCCTGACCATCTCTATGTTATGTGCACTTGGAACTAGTGTGTTTGCAACACTCGATCCTCCTTTGTAACGTAGCATTATTTTATTCTTTTTCAAGCCTTCCAAAATTATTGAAAAAGACAAAAAAAATCAAATATACCCCAAAAAGAGGAAGGGAAAAGTATTTTATTTTTATTGGAAACACAATGAGTCGCCCTTGGAAAAAGCACATCCTTCCATTTGTTCATCAAGCCCTAGGATTTAATATGACCTTAGGAAGTTGTTCTCGCTACATAGAGTTGTGTCCTCCTCCTTTTGGTTATTCTTCCAAACATATGGAGAGTTTGCGGTGCCTCCTACATCGTGAACTTATGTCAAAATATCATGTTGCCTGAGTCTCATCATTTGTAGTGCTATTGTCCAAGGTAATGTTTTACCAAGCCTGAGTCAGCCCATCTGCGGTTTGTCTCTTGCCATCATGCCCGACCATCCCAAAATTCCAATCAAGTCTTTGTTCAAAATCAATGAAGCCTCCAGTCTGATCATCAAGATCCTCTATTCCATGATCGATGAGTCATTGAAGACATCTGGGAAGTGAAGTCGTACACTCATATTACACTCCTACCTGATTTTTGAAGATTTTGAAGTTTGGTGACACAGACCTGCAGCCCTCAGGCCGAGATCCGCTCATAGGATCGTTTCAAATCTTCCCTGAGCTGAAGCGACTCTTTCAAATCCCTATCGGAACCTCAACATTCGATCCACAGGTCCTTCAACTTCCCCACAACCTCCAACATGACCATGACCTTTTCCCAAAAAAGGGATTTCGGATTTCGGGACTCCATGAGTCCTGTTGTCAAGAGTCTCTGCCCCCTCGATCCTTCGAAACCCGATATGCCGAAATATCGAATCTCGATATCCCGATACCAGGTGTGACCGCAGCCCCACTCCTCTCTATGTCATTTTTCGCAACTTCGGGGTTTTCATCCCCAAGAGCTCGTATTCCTTGTCTCTAGGACTTCTGAAACCTTGATCCTTGGTATGCTGAAATGTCGGCTTCCTATCGCGTCCCTTCAACACTTCGTGGTTTCACACTTCAAGACTTCGCGATCTCTATTGCAACCCTTTTATCTACTCTCATCTATGGGATCCCTGGTATGCTGAAACCCAGTATAACCCTTTCGAGGATTTTCCCAATGCCTTGATCGTTTCCATGTGTCCTCCTGTTGGACGGTCCCGATACTCTCGGTGTTTCAGGACTTGCAACCCCAACGACATTGATCCCTGGTCCTTCAAACTCCCGGTAACTGAACTCTCGGTAGTTCCCCGATCACTGCCACATGTCCTCCACAGATGGATGTCCTTGATCACTTCGAGACTTTGCTAGTTGTGAAGTCGAAAGACTCCTCCATTCCGCTCTTCGATGCTCAAATCCCTGAAATACGAGGATCTTGTGACACGCGTCCTCCACAGATAGACGACTCTGATCTCTTTGGGATTTCATGAGTTGAGACTTCCTCTCTCCCGAACTCCTACCTCTTTGTCTCCCGATATCCGAAACCCTGATGGGTCCTTGGATTACTGCCACGCGTCCTTTGAGTGATGGACAGTTCAAATTCCTTCGGGACTTCGCAGATCGAGAGATCGCAATGCAACGATTCCACGACCCCTTGATGCCCTGATCCTCAAACTTCGAAATCCCGATGCCTCTACTATTTCGGGGCTTTGACAAGCCTCTGCTTAGCTCATATGTGAAATTAACTCATGCACATCTTCTCCCAGATCCGATGGCTATTGGCTATCTAGACTATATCTGATGGCCCATATCTATTCTCCTTCTTTGTGCGCTCTTCTCCTGCTTACCTGGACATAGATTCAATGGTCCATATCTCGTTCTCTCCAGCTGCTCTAACAACAGTTGTGCTCCCTCCTAAGCTTGCACTTCTTTCTGAACTTGGAAGACTTCAAACGCTTCAAAGGTCTCATCCCTTGCTCCTGCTGTGAAGCCTATATCCTCGGTTACAGCCTGTATTCTAAGGCGCTGTCCCTCCTGAGCTTTGTCGATTCTGAAACCTCAAAGGTTTCTCGACCTCTGCACTCCTTTCTTCTATTGCTCCATGCATAAAGGCACTGTTCCTCCTAAGCTTGTCCTCCTTGGACGTTTTTTCTATTCCAGAACTCGAAGGAGTTGTCCCTGTGCACTCTAGCACCTACTCAATGCCCTCTTGGAAGAGATTCTTTAGAATCCCTCAGTAATTCTATCAGTCCTGTGCCCTCCTGCACCAACTCAATGCCCACCTGGTAGAGTTTCCAGAATCCTTAGTGATTTTGTCTTCTCAATGAACTCGAAATAGAGTTCTTCTCCTAATGCATCTTGTGCATTTTCTCGATGCCCTCTTGGCAGAGCCTTCCATAATTCTCAGAAATTTTGTCTTCTCTGTGCCTTTTATGCACCTGCTCAATGCCCTCCTGGCAGAGCTTCTACATAATCCCTCAATGATTATGGTCTGTCCTGTTCTCTCTTCTGCACAGTCTTACCTCCAAGGTATTCAACAACCTTGAGGATTCTCCTTGAGTCAGTGACTTCAGCTAGTGTGCCCTCCTAGCACGTCCTTGCCCAAATTCTATAGAATTTAGGAGTGCATCTATGCACTGGCTTTCAGAACCCGCAATGTTCTATTAAACCCTCTTGGCATGAAGCCTCAAAGAACCCCAAACCTGAAATCAAAGAACCCACATATAGCAGAACTTGTCTGTCCCTGCAAATGCACATCTACAACATATAAAGAACACACAAAGACATTCATAAACAAATAAAGACACACAGAAACTCATGTAGGAAATCTGCTCTTTATATTAATATGAAATTCCTCCTTTACAAGGTGTTCTTGAGCTCAGACTTTGACAGAGTCTCGGATCCTTCTCTCCTCCACTCTAACTCTTGTATAGCTCTCCTATATCTTGACTCTACCTTTCAAAAACAAGATCAAAAGATCTTTTACATGAGGGGACTCTTCGAGCTCTTCCCTCCATCTCACCTACTCTATTAAATTACATTGAATTACATTGAATGGTATGTCTAGTCCGAATCGGATCTAGATCCCAGCCTTAAAACCATTAAAGTCCTTATTTAACTACAACCTGCTCAAAGGTACGAGTTTGGCTCTACTAGCCTTACAAACATTTAATACAAATTTCAAATTCAAAATTTGAAACGAGAGGGCTGCGCCTCTCCTTCTTCATTGAATGCGCGTTGTGTTGGCTGGCTAGCTGGCTAGCGCATGGATGGATTGGAGTGATTATCCTGCATCAAATTTGATGCTCAAGCTCTGAAGACCTCATCTCCAACCATTAGGCCTTATCAACTTCTAGAAGATGGATACTATACATGTATATCTTTTTTTGATTTCGAGATGTAGCTCCGCTGTGTATTGCTCGCAGTTACACTTTATATAGTCATATGACATAGATCTACGATGTATTTGATTGGTAGCCATGATTTTGATTCATCCTGAGCATGGGTATGCCCGCCTCAGTGAGACAATTGTTATTTGGCATATGGCACCTCCCAATTTCTGGTCTCTGGGTTCACTTGTTTGGAATGTTGATGAAGATTGATAATGTATTTAGGCCATCATATGATCTTCTTACCTCACACATTAGGGGGCATCTTTTATAACCCTAATTTTCACCAAACATGCATACCTGGAATCATGCCATATCAGATTCCTTCTTTGCCAAAACACGACTGAACAACTCTTCTTAAAAATACCTTTTTTAAAAAGGCCCACGCGCCCTACTCCACTACTGCACACGTGCACACACTAGCTTCCTCACTACAAACCGCGTGTACCTACAAAAGATTGAAAAAAGTAAAGTTGCTAACAGAACACACAACTTTGGGTAAGTTAACTAAACCTTTCGGCCATGCATGGCCGGTCATTCGACCAAATACCTAGCTCCTTCTAGCCTATAAAAGAAGGGGTAAGGGTCCCATTTGAAAGAAGGAAAATCATAATAAAGAAACTATACCCAATTGAGAATTCCCCTT
>SNQJ01S0173455.1:10417-30754 GCA_010110895.2 Picea sitchensis | reverse complement strand
GATTGAAGATTTCTTCCACGTCTCCCAAAGGTGTGTATAAGGCGGCAACAGGTACGATATCTGAATCAATGTTTTCACATGGCTCCATAGGATGATCAGGTTGTTCCTTTTCGTCATTTTCGTTTTCTGTGTTTTCTTCATTAGGTTCTTCAATCTCTTCTTCTTCAATAGTTTCTTCTATGGATTTCTTGAAGGCCATATTTTCATTGAATGTTACGTCTCTGCTGACTTCGATCTTTTGTTTTTCTAGAATATATATTCTATAGGCTTTGGATGAATCATTGTATCCTACGAATATCCCCTTCTTTCCCGAGGGTTCTAGTTTATTCCTCTTATCCTTGGGAGTGTGAGAGTAAACAGGGCATCCAAATATTCTTAGGTTTTCCACATTAGGTTTATTACCTGAGAAGGATTCTTCTGGTGTCATGTCCTTTAATATACGATTAGGACTTCTGTTCTACACATATATTGTTGTCATTGCTGCTTCTCCCCATAAGAACATGGATATACCTTGATCATTTAGTAAGGCTTTTACGGTTTCTTCAATAGATCTATTCTTTCTTTCTGCTACACCATTTTGTTGAGGGTTATGAGGAACAATAAGCTCCCTCCTAATCCCTTCCGATTTGTAGAATGAAATGAATTCCTTTGATGTGTATTCTCCACCATTATCTGTTCTTAACATCTTGATCTTATTATTCATGACGTTTTCTATCTCTGCTTTGAATTCTTGAAACTTGTTGAATACTTCGTCTTTTCTCTTTAGTAGGTATAACCAAGTCTTTCTTGAATATTCATCTATGAAGATTACGTAGTAAGAATATCCTCCTAGAGATTTTACTGGCATCGTACAACAAACATCTGAGTGTATTAGATCTAGAATCTCCTTAGATCTGTTATTGTTGCTTGGGAATGGTTTCTTGATATTCTTCCCAAGAGCACATCCTTTGCAGATTCCTTCATGTGTAGACTGCAACTCTGGTATTCTTTCAACCATTATTTTAAGAAAGGGTAATGCTTGATAATTAATATGAGCGTACCTTCTATGCCAAAGTTCATTAGGGTTGACTTTGTCATGTACAAAAGCTTCTTCATTTTGTTCCAGCAGTATGTACAAATTTCCTTCACAACTTTCAATAACCCTAGCATTCTCTATGCTGGAGTCTTTATGCCATGATAATACTTTTCCATCGATGAAGTCTATTCTGTTTCCTTTGTCTGATAGGTAGGATATGGATACAAGATTCTTTTCTAAACCAGGTACATATAAAACATTTCTTAAGTGAACATAGTTACATGTTTTCATTTTGATGGAGGCTTGTCCAAATCCTTCCACGGGGTAAGTGGTTTTGTCTCCAAGCTCTACATTGTATGAGGTATTCTTCTCATTTAGATTTGAGAGTCTGGCTTGATGTCCCATCATGTGCCTAGAAGCTTCACTATTGATTATCCACATGTCATCTTCAATCGTTCCAGTGAGTGCTGAGTAGTGTAGAAGACTGATTGTTTTACTCATGTCTTTGGTTGACTGGTAACAGGTCATGCCTTGATCCAAAACTTCAACTTCGTCGTTTATGTCTTCTGAGAGAGCCAAAAGGTGCGCTAAGTTAGGGTGCATATGAATATCTTCTCTTTGATTGAGATGCTCCATCACAAGGTGTCGGATATGAGATTTAGGTTTTCTGCAACTGGTCTTGCTAGTAACCCTTGCGGCAATGTCTTGGAAGTTTCTTCTGCTAATAACCCTAGTGGCAGTTCCTCAGTGAGCTCAATATCCTAGTGTCTATGTTTCCTTCCAGCGTTTAGACTAAATGAAGGAGGTGTGGGCCAATAACTTGTTAGAATATGAAGGATTGTGCTCGTTTTACCATTGACAATACCCTTGTCACCCAACCATAGGTCAAAGCCACCCTTCGAGCACCTTGACCTTGACAGAGAAAAGAATCCTGGTAGCAATCCAATAGCCAAGAGAGGATAATTCACCAAGCAAGAAGTAACCAAGATGATCATATAGTCTCACCCAAAAACTGGCGCAACACCTTTCCCAAGACTTGCGCACAAAACTATTGGACTAGTGTAGTGCGCAAAAACTACTCTCTATAATTCTGAGAAGTGTAAAAATGAGAGATTGGCGCCCTATATTTATAGTATTTCTAGTAGACTTGCCTGGGCCAACTTCTCCTTCTGGGTACTAATTGATTCATATTATTTATCTTTCTTTAGCTGACATCTCGTTTAGGGTTACATTCATGTATTTGCTTCCTTTCAGAATATTCTAATCTCATCATAGGTCACAATAGAGGTTCATACCTCTCGAAGCTACCATAATATCAACACAAAGGTCTAGAAAATTGGCAACAATGACTGCACTAAGTTTCCACAAGAAGATGTGCAAGAATAGACTGCACAGTAAGATGGGTAGGTACGAAGATAAGTGAAACACCCAGTTTCCATGGAGTGAATGATATAGAAGTATTTTTGGCACAATATGAAGATGAAGTGTTAGAAAATTAGAGACTATTGGCACTCGATATAGCACTCAAGGCCACACCTGCAAGATGGTGGGGCACACACAAAGAAACAATCACGAATTGGTACCAATGTAAGCAGTTACTACGCATAAGGTTTGGCGTAGAACATAAAAGAAACAAGCAACATAAGTACGATGGACAGGGGGCACCAAAAAAACACTTGGAGAAGTGCAGAGCGCTTTGGAAAATGACACCTCCAAAGGAATGGCCTCATCATTTTGTACATACCTTAGAAGGCATACCAACAAACTGGTATACAAACCAGGAATTACACAGAGAAAATTTGAGCTGGACAATACTACAACAGAATTTTATGACCACTTTCTCATTCGAGCATGAGAACCCCAACATAGAATATGCAACACTTAAGCAGATAAGAGGAGTGATATTCATTAAGGAACCAGAAGTCAAACTCATAATAGAGGAACAACAACAAAATCGACAAACAATAAAAGAAATGTTGTCATGTTACCATGTGCAAGAGGAAGCACCAGATGAAGACGATCCATGTGACATTCAAATCGAGGAAGCGGAAGGCGAAAGAGAAGTGGAAGGTCCACCTCTAGAATCATAAGTGATTGCTGCAACGATCAAGGTGAAGAGAGTCAACATTGGGACAGCTAAGAATCCCAAAATGGGCAGCATTGGAGACTACTGGGATGAACAAACAATGGAAAGAATAACAGAGTTATTGCGTGAGTACAACGACCTATTCCCCACAACATTTATAGAAATGAAGTGGATAGAAGGAGAACTACAAGAAATGAAGATACCACTTAGAGCCGAAGCGAGGCCAATCAGACAATGACCATACAGACTAAACCCCATATATAAGCAGAAAGTTAAAGATGAGATCAATAGAATGCTTGAAGCTGGAATCATAGAACCTGTGGAGGAATCAGAATGGATAAGCCCGATAGTAGTTCAGGAGAAAAAACAAGGCGGGATAAAAATATGTGTCGACTTGAGAAAGTTGAATTATGCATGCCTACATGACCTGTTCCCTACACCTTTCACGGATGAAGTGTTGGAGAACGTAGGAGGACACAAAGTTTACTCATTCACTGATGGCTTCTCAGGCTACCACCAGATTAAGATAGCACATGAAGACAGGTAAAATACCACATTTTCTACAGAATGCGGATCCTACCAGTACACATTCATGTTGTTTGGACTGAAGAATGCACCAACAATATTTTCCATAGTAGTCATCAGTGCATTTAAATAATTTATCCACTAGTTTCTAGAGGTATACTTGGATGATTGAACAATCTATAGTCTGTTAAAATATCATGTAGAGGTGTTATGGCTGATGTTAGAAAGGTGCAGGCAGTGCCAGATATCATTAAACATCAAGAAATGCATATTAGGAACATTGTTTGGGATACTATTGGGCCATATAGTATGCAAACAAGGCTTACTAGTAGATCCTGCAAAGATTGCAGTAATTGTTAACTTGCCACCACCAAAAATAGTCTGTAAACTAAGAGCGACATTGAGACACATAGGATACTATAGAAAATTTATTAAAGGGTACGTGCAGATTACCACGCCAATGGAGAAATTGTTAAGGAATGATACAAAGTTTCAGTGGAATGAATATTGTCAACATGGTTTGGACACACTGAAAGAAAAGATGGTCACTGCACCAATACTAGTATTTCCAGACTGGGAAAAGACGTTCCATGTACATGTAGATGCATTAGCCATAGCAATTGGAGCTATCTTGGCACAACCAAAAGTGGGAGATTTGGATCACCCTATAGCATTTGCGAGTAGAAAACTTTCAGAATCAGAGAATAATTATAACACCACAGAGAGGGAAGGCCTAGCTATGGTCTACACACTGCAGAAATTCATACATTACTTATTGGGAAAACATTTTAATATGTTCATAGATCACTCAACCCTTAAATACCTAGTCAACAAGCCAGTGTTGGGGGGGAGAATTTGTCTATGGTTACTATTGTTTCAATATTTTGAGTTTGAAGTAATAGTCAAGCCAGGAAAGTTGAACATAGGACCTGACCACCTATCAAGGGTCACGAACGAAGAAGAACCTACAAATTTAAAGGACAAATTTTCGGACAAATAGATTTTTAGTCCAGATCGCTGGCGAATACTTTGCAGATATCATCTAGTACTTAAGCACATGTAATGTACCATAGGAATATAACACCGTGCAGAAGAAGAACCTGGTAATCCAGGCTGCAGACTATCAACTAATTGCAGGACACTTGTACAAAATGGGCGTAGATAGCATCTTGTGAAGATATGTGCTAGAACATGAAATAGAAAGGGTTTTAGCAGAAGCCCACGAGGGAATAACAAGAGGACATTACGCATGCAAAGCTACCATGCATAAGGTATTGTGCACAGGAATATGGTGGTCGACCATTCACAGAGACTCGAAGGAGTACTTCCAGAGATGCGATGTTTGTCAGAGGGTTGGTAAACCCAACATAAGAGACGATATGCCATTGTGACCATAGGTAACATTGCAGGTATTCGATAAATGGTAAATAGACTTTGTGGGACCAATTAAACCACCAACAAAAAGAACAGGAGCAAGGTACATTATCACCGTGACCGAATACCTGACAAGATGGGCGGAAGCAACACTAGTTAAATATTGCAACGCAAAAACAACATCACACTTTCTATTTGAACAAGTAATAACTAGATTTGGTTTCCTAAGAGTTTTGATGAGCGACCAAGGCACGCACTTCATTAACAACACTATTAAGGCTATGACTGAAGAGTTTGAAGTCCATAATCAAAAGAGCACACCATATCACCCACATGAGAATGGAACAATAGAATCATTTAAAAAATCCTTGAGAATGCACTGACAAAGATCTGTAATGTCAACAGGGATGATTGGGACCTCAAAATACCAGCAGTATTGTGGGCATACATGACCACATGCAAGAAGTTGACAGGAAGCACGCCATTCAAATTGGTATATGGCCAAGAAGCAGTGGTGCCATTATAATTTTTAGTACCCGGTCTGCACATAGCAGCGATTACACACATGACAGAACGAGGCGCAGTACATGACATGCTGAATCAGTTGATGATCATGGAGGAAGATAGAATCCTAGCAGGGTTCCACCAACAAGTTCAGAAGGCAAGGGACAAAGCGTTGCATGACAAACATATCAAGAAGAAAACTTTCAAAGAATGAGACTTAGTTTTGATGTATGACAACAAATCCATTCAACATCCCGAAAAACTCAGAATGCACTAGTTAGGACCGTATGAGGTGAAAATTGTCACAAATGGGGGAGTTGTACAACTGAAAGACTTAGGAGGTGCATAACTCAGAGGGATGATCAATGGGAGCTTACTGAAGTTGTACAAGGATAGTCGACCACTCACAACTTAGTCATTGCGCAGTAAAAAAAAAGAGGATACGAAACGGTACCAACAAATGCATAGTGCACTGAAACGAGAAAGAGCATGAACACTTAGGAATATAAACGTGGTGAGGGTAAGGCCAAAGGTCAGTTCAAAATGGAAACAAGTGAGAAAAGTAAAGACGACAAAAGTAGTACTAAATGACTAAGGCATGCAGAATTGAATGTCGGAAAGGACCGATGAGACGTCGCATTAATCGCGCCAACTGGATACGGCAAGGGAGAGTAATGGAAAGTATGACGAAAGAAGAGGTTCATTGAATACATAATAAAGTTAGCATCTTTGACAAGCTTCATACTAATGCCTCTCCCTATCGGTCGCTAATAAGCGCTCCCTAACTTACCCTTACGGCTTCTTTCAGTCTAAGGCAATGCATTATATGGTTTTACTCTGTATGTTCCCCCTTTGGGGACAGTCTCTTTATTGCTTCTATGAAATAGAGTAACTAAAGCATTGTTATTATTATCCATAATCTCCTTGAAGAGACCAGGTGTGGATCCCCAATAAATCCCTATGCATGCATAGATAAAAAAAAGGGGGGGGAGCTATCTATATCTCCTTGGGAAAGAAAATATGTCTTTAGACGATAGGCTCTTAATCTATGTTTTGTGGTGTTGTGTCTGTATTTATGCTATATACCATTTGATTGATACATACAAGGTTAGTAATGGGAATCACTTACATGAATAAACACCATGTATTAATAGAGCTAAGTTAGTTAGAACTATAGCCTACTCTGTATATATCAATCACTAATGAGTAAACTCCATTACTTATTGTATACTACTACTATGATGGTATAAGTAATGCACATTGTATACATTGGCCATATCTATGAGCTTAATGGACATGGATTGCATAGAGCCCGGACAGTAAGATCATGATAACTAGTAAGGCTCATGTTACAATGCAAGGACGTGGGAACAAAGAACCTATTGCGAAAATAAAAGAGACAAAGAGTTATAGAGCATCTGAACCACAAAGAGAAGTTCAGACAGGTTGTAGAAGCTATTGAGCTCGGTGAACGACCAGATTTTCCACCATAGCACCACCAAAACAAGTGAAACTGAGCCAAACTACCAAACATTCCAGAGTTAGGACCAGGGAATATGTACAATCGTAGGAAAGAAAACAACAACCGCCAGAGGTTGTCAATGTAGACAAAATCCCCTCACCAGATACCATACCAATTAACCCCACACCCATGGTAGAAGAAACCCAACAAACAACAGATGAGGACATAAACATGGATATGCTAGTAGAGGAAAAAGGTCAACAGAATCAGGGCATAGGCAGCCAAGTGCAACCAAAGAACCCTGAAGAAGCTTTGAGAGTCAATGAGACGGTTACAAATCAGGAAGCAACAGTCGAGCTAGATGAATCTCAAACAATTGTGTCAAACCATCCATAGGAGGGAATAGTGGAAGATGTCATGGTCTAGCTAGAAAAGTATGCCTAAGAACTAACAATGGAGGTTGGAACCTCGAGTCATCCACCACCGAAAAAGGACAAGCAAAAGGTACCTAGGTCACCACGCAAGAAACCAGGTGCAACCATTGTTTTGTCGCGTATACCAGAAGGGGTATGGGTGAAATCATACTTGCTAGGTTATGTCGAGAAGCTAAAATACTTGGACCATGATGTAACAGGCACATAAAAGTTCCCGGAGTTCGCGAAGAAAGTCTACCTATAGACAGTAGGTGTGGATCTATTTGGGGAACCAATTAATCAACCACTCCAATGGGCACTAGGGTTAGCAAAAATGATCATTTTAGGTCTGCTAGAGCTACCACACTTTGGCAGAGGACAGTATGCAAGAAGTTGCATCAAACAATTGATGGCAGTCACACATGGCGGAGATATATGGCTGGACAAGCTCATCTCAATAGACATAGATCTCATCATGCATATTACAGGGTTTCCATCATGGGGCATGGATCACGCACAATTTCTTGATGATAAAACAAAGGAGAAAGCACTCATGGAAGAGATGAAAATGAAATATGAAACTGATAGGGGGATGCGAGGAATCATCATCAAAAGGATCAATGATGCCACGACACAAATGGCCACAAAAATCATGGCATGTAAGCTGCTAAGAAAATGTTGCGAGGAAGTCTCAACTGGGGTTGTCGTAGTTGCAACACAATGTGTTGAGGGCACCACAGTCAGCTGGGCCCCTTATCTTTTGAATCTGTTTCTGGATGACTACAAGGATGCACAGGATCTAGGAACAAAATTTCATTATTCATGGTTGCTCATGCTGGTAGCCATTATGGGATGGAAGGAACTGGAATATACACTTTTCTCCACCAGACCTAATCCCAATCATGGAGCGAGATATTTATCACTTGGCGTTGCATCATATGCCAAGCACAAGAATATGAATGTAGTTGTAGTCGAAGGATACCTTCACGATCTATATGAGGCCATTTCCAACCTCTAGAGAATAACATCACAAGACGTTTCCTACTATCAAGGCATAGTTAACTTCAATGCCACACGACATGCGATGTGGATCCAGGCGTGGAAGGACCCCAACAAGAAATGGCTACAACTGCGTTATTGCATCACGGAGGGTGACATAGAAATGGATATCAAGGATTGGGAATACGATTGGAGAATACTAATCCTCACTCAAGACATACCTGCAGAAATAGAGGAAGAGGAGATAGGGCAAGGAGAGACACAACCCCAGAAAGTCCCAGTGCCCAAGAAACCAAGGACGGGCTAGACCAAACCAAATCAGACGAAAGGAGGGACATCCAAGACAAGAACTTAGAAGGGGAAGAAGAATACTACACAGGAGCCCCAAGTACAGCAGAAACAGGCCGAGGCAACGTAGGGGACTACACCAAGTCCCAATCCACAAGAACCAGGACTGACTAAGATACCAACTACATAGACGGGGGGTGCATGCAAGAAGATGAGGGTGCACAAAACACCTCCAGAGTACACAATTATAGAGGATGATGCATAAATGATAGCCCAAATGGTTGAGGATAGTACATCCAAGGATTTTGAGAATGTTGTGCACCATAGGGACATAATTCAAGAGGAGTTGGCAAACATGCAACAATTCCTCAATCAGATCAGGAAAGCACTGGCAACGGGCAACAACATAGGAACATGTACATCAACATCACAGACAGGAGAAGAACCTTAAGCAAGCGAGCAGGACACAATCCACACAATACCGTAGTCGAGTGCAACATTTCACATTACACCCAACATGTTGTGTATGGACAGGATTGTGGGGCAGACACCCCTAAAGGACTTAGCTCAACTAAAATTGATATTTCCATGGATACCCTCCAAGGCTCTACATAAATTAAAGGTTAGTGTTACCCAAGAGGTACAGTCTCGTGCACGCACAGACATAGCTGAACTACAACAGGTAAAGGATAAACGGGACATGTTGGAATTGATATATGAGTAGGCCAAACTTGATACCCAAGAGGAGAGGGAACGCATGACCGGATTAAAACAAAAAGTGGCAGGAACTTATGAGAAGATTCCAAAGATTGCGCAGAGGGACGAACTCACAGCAATAGAGAAGAGTGATCAGATTGTGCAGGAAATCGATCAATATCAATAGGATATCAAGAATCTTTGTGAGCATCTCACACCTACCACTCCACCAAAGGTAAGGGAGAAAAGGAAGCAAGAGGAAAAAAAACAGATACAGGAGATAGAACGACAGGTCCACATAGTGATCGACCTGTTCGATAAAGCATCACAACTCTGGATGAAGCTGGAAGAGGATTAGCAGGTCGAGCAGTGGTACAAGGAAGAATAAACGGTAAGCACAACTATCCAGGACCTCAAGGAGAGGCAGAAGACAATGTCCATCTCAGAGCGTGTCAAAGGGGTACATGATATGAGGAAACTACAAGTAGAACTCACCACTGCGCAAATGCAAAAAAAGGAGCATCATGATCAAATGGAACCGCTCCAGGAGCGAGTAGAAGAGGTCATTACAAAGGCAAAGGAAGCTAAGACACATATGGCACAGACCCAGGCAGAGTGTGAAGGGTTGATCAATGATGAAATTGTAGTAGAGACAATAGATGCACTCAAGGAGAAGATCACGTAGGTTCAAATGCAACCAGCAGATCTCAGGGAGAAGTTCAAGGCGATCACCAGGGATATCGATGAAGCTCACAAAGGTTAGGTGACTTAGGACAAGCCACATGTCATTTTTGGGGGTCTGTTGGAAGCAGGACAAGATAGAAAGAAAGGTTACTTAGGGAAAGAGGGCATGCACGAGGAAAGCAATAGCTGGAAGGAAGAGCAGCACACGCATATGCATGGAAGACCTAACTACACTAGGGTTAGGGTTTGTGCAATACATGGTAATGGATGGCGAGCCAGAAATGTATAAATATAGATACCTAGGTCTCATAGGGACAGACTGATGCAGTGGGTGGATAAGTAGAGACCAGAGGAGTCATGTTTTGATAACTAGTTGAAATATTCTACTATACGACTGAATTTTGTAAGCTGTTGAGTTGGAGAGGAATAAGGAGGGTATATATTGAGGGTTAGATCGTAGGTTGCCAGAGCCTAGTGCGATCTAGTTCGCCTCATAATAGATCTCAACTCGACTGAGAAGAGTTGTAAAGCATGCGACGCTGTAATTTTGGAACTACTATAATAAGAGAGCTAAGAGGAAGATCTTTGTGGACATAGCCCAGGAGGAGGTGAACCACGGTAAAACCTGTGTTATGTGATTGAATGCATGTTCTTTCTTTAGTGTCTTCATTAGTTATTGATATGATAAATGAATGAGTTGATTATATTCTATACATAATCGTGAATGATAGTTTATTGCATTAATAAGTTAAAATAGAATTCTCAGTGAGCATTTCCTAGATCCCCACTCAATCTTGGGCTACAAACACATGAGTATTGCAGCCACCCATTAAGAATATCTTGGGTGAGACAGCGCAGTGCACTTCGTGCGTTGTGTTCCTTTTGGTTTACCAGGAGGGCCTATAGTTTTAGAGTCTTTGTTGGAACCCCAAATAGAAATGAACCCTGGGTCAATCAAGCGTATAATAAACTCAGTCAGATAAATAGTAACCAACACTTTCCCTCTACAAAGGCACCCACATGTAAGATTTTACGTTTCCATGTTATTACGTGCACCCCATGCCCAAATACTTACCCTATTCCACCTCATACACTTACATGACTTGGAGTAGATCCCACCTGGGAAACACCTGAAACTTAGGAGAGGTTATCCCAATAGGACACCCTGAGACCTTCTCCAAACCTAACTTGTCAAATTGCATAACGTCTTTAAGCATATTTTTGGGTTAAGGGGGGTTTGATGCACATGTTTTGGTAATTTAATTATTGGATGTGATTTACACGCTATGATCCTTGTGACTTATGAACCCCTAGAGGGTGTACTTGTTTTTGATGCAGGACCTTGTTCGGTGGACACCTACACATGAGGGAATTATTAGCTCGGACCTTCATGGGGGCTTCAATCCCACAGATGGATGTTGCAACCCTAGCTAGGGGTAAGAAGAAATTGGAGATTTTCACTGGGAAAAAGAATGGCGTTTCCTTCGAAGGCACCCTGACAGACCTAGACCTAGGGGTACCTTTCTCTTCCACATGGGATTTGGCCCTTGAGGGCCCTAGACGTCACCATCATGACCCTAGACGTCATCTAGAGCTAGGGTTTTCATTTTGGAGGTATTTATGAGCCTGGTGGCACATGTGGGCATCAATTGGGGCCTTTGGAGGCCAAGAAACCTACATTTTAGGCTCAATGTTCCACCTTTAGCCCTCAACGTCACCCTATAAGGGAATGGAGTCACCCTTGGAGGTGTATTTAAATGCTAATTAATTTTTATTATGTCTCATAATTGAATTTTATTGTAAATTGGACATGTCAGCCTTATTTTGACCTGAAAATTAATTAAAGGTCAAATTTTTGTATAAATAAACATAAAGTGCTCTCATTTTTACATCACAAATCACCTCTCACAAGAGGAAGGAATGAAATTTTCACCCTAAATGGGTTATTGGCTGAAATTACCAAGGCACACTTTCTTGGAGGCTATTTTGGATGCATTTTGGATCATTTCTTGCTGAAATTTTGGCCAATATAGGGTTTTTGTGCTTGATTATTCTTTGTGAAGTAAGTAAATCTGCAATTTTCATTTCATGACAAATTTCTATGGTATTTTTACTTGTTCATATGTATTATTATGAAATTGCTTTCTTGAAACCCTAGGAGTAAGAAACATAAGGTGCTTCTTTCTTGCTCTTTATTTTGCTAGTTTTGCTTAAGAAGATCTTGTCTAGAAAAACTTCTAGAGCACTAAAGTGCTAGCACTTTAGAAGCTTTGTCTAGTTCTTATTGCATTCAATATTTTTCAAGAGTTTAAGGATAGGAGAAATCACTAGGGCCTAGAAATTCCTACACCATAGTTGAACCTTCTTTTTGAGGCTTGGTGCTTGAGAACTTGAGGTACTACTTCTCAAGCTTCCACCTTGTAATCTTTTAGACAAGTATAATCATTGTTGTTTCTCCAAGTTAATGTGTTGATATAATTGACTGCAGAAACCCTAAAGGCACTAGTCTCTTGTCTCTCTTTTTTTGGAAGGTTGATCAAACACTTAAACACTATTCTCTTAAGCTATTACTAATTAAATCTAACACTAATTTAGCCTAGATCACTAACTTTCTTGCTGTTGTTATAAATGTTTTCTACAACCATCTAGCTGCAACAAATTTTCTGCATAATTGACTTTGAATGCTAGCTAAACACTTCAGAAGTTGTGTATGACATTTGATTATCATTCTTCTTAGTAAATGCTATCTTTTCAAGCAATTCTGAAGAGCTTTTATTAGAGTTGTTACAATTTATAAATTGTTGTTGTAAACTTATTAACTGCTACAATTTTATATCAGCTAGCACTTATTTTCATTGTTCATTTTCTATTGAGGTGTTATTATCATATTTGTACTTGGAATTATTTTATATGCATGCCGTATTGTCTTGTTCTGGGAAGGTTCATCAAGCACTTCATTAACCTCATCTTTTAGACATGGACGTAGTGAATTTGGTAACCAGTGAGAGGGAGGAATATATCTTGACCATAACCCTAATTTTCCAGCTCTTTGGGTTACCAGGGACGCCTCCCCTGGGGTAGACCATGTCTATCCCTAAAAAGTAGGGATTTCCTATTAAGGTGATAGCGATAGGATATCATGTTTGTTACACCAATATCCCTTACTTGCCTTGGGCTTTGGCCAAATACATATTGCGCGATAAAAATTTTGGCGTCGTTGTCAGGGAACATTGAGTCAATTTTCCTCAACGACACTTTTTCGGCAAGCCTTTCCCTCAAATCCTTCATCTTACGAAGCTTACTTGGCAACTCCACTAAGGGTGATTCCCTTACTCCCTTTGATAATCCTTAAAAGGATAGCTGGTGACTCCAATGACCTTTTTCAAGGTGCCACCTTACTCCCAACTTTGTGATATTTCCAAGATATGGGATCATGGCGCCCTGGGAACAAGTGTATCCGACTATTGATTTTGAAAGTTTTCAAGGATACCCACATTATTTTGATATAAAATGGTTAAACAACTCTCCAAGATTCAAAGGTCTCCCAATTACTCACATTGTATAATTCTTGAAGTATATACATGAGATAGAATTTGAAGGGGAGGATGTTCTGGTAAAGTCGTTCATACTTTCCCTATCATCTTTTTTGCAATATTGGATTAAGGGTTTTTGCAAATATAAGGGTATATCATATTTCATAGACCTCATCAATAGTTTTATTAAGTGTGTGAAACCAAAATGCCAGACATAGGAAGATGCCCTTCAAAATCTCGCAATAGCCCTAGAGGACGAAGGATTCACCACTGAGATTTTGGAAGATCTCAGGGATGTATACCATACTCAATACTAGGAACCATCTGATATAGAAGGAGACATTTATGAAGAAGGTTGTCCACCCCTTGAAGAGGAGAAATATTTTTCCCATGATTCAATAGAATGCAGTAAATACTTGACTAAAGAAGTGACTTATGAGGATGAAACACTAGTATCTTCTCCTTCGTCTGATGAAGCTCTCCAAGATCCTATTTCTCCTGCACAAGACAAAGAGAATGAGGTGAATAATTTTCCTTTTCCATTTTTTTATGACACTTTGTTCTATCATTCAGAAGGTGAATAAGTAAAGGTACCCTTGGAAGAGTTAGGTCCTTCATTTTCGTATGAAGGTGAAAAGATGATTAAAGAGACAAGTCTTGGGGATGATGTATTGGATGCCCTTCCATTTGATCAAGTCATCCAAGCCTTTGACATTCCTACATAGCAAGAAGTGAACACAACAAGTTATTTCCCTTTCCAAGGTTTTGATGATTGATCTAAAAATGGAATGAATATGTTTCCAATGTAACTTAAAAATGAAGAAGACTTATCTCTTAAAATTGCAAGTGTAAAATGGCATGTGTTTGGGTAATAGGATCAGTTTACTAACACGTAAATTTAGTGAGTTTTACTTAAATAGGAGCAGCATATCAGATTGATAAAAACCATCAACAATGAACACATAACACAACAAATGATAAAGGAGTTCACCCCTCTCTTGGGCTACATCTCCTGGTCCAACTTCCCTGGGATCATTTTTATTATGCTTAAAAAATTCTCTTACAATGCTCATAATACAAAATAGATGGCTTCAATGGATTCAGAACGTCAAAAACCCTTAGCTGGGATTTTTCGGCACCTGATTTGGCCAAAAAATGAAAAATTTACACCTCCTGGAAGTTTTCCCCTTCAAGCTTGTTGTACCTGCTCGCCAAAATACACCTGTGAATGACCAACCCGACTTCTGTGTGTTTTCTACTCCAAAAACCAACACCCGCAACATTTCCCACAAATTGGGCAAAATTGTAGGACTGTTTGCATCGACCCCCAAACCTCGTCAGAGAACCCAGTCGTATGGCCCCATGTGGCCAATGACCTAACAACTTGCGTGCCCATTGGCTAGCTCCCTCCACGAAGGTAAAGGTCATATAGTTTAACACGGGTGATTCGAGGCTAAGGATGAAAACTTTGCGTGCGCCAAGTCATATGGAAAGGGTCATATGCAATGTCGTAAACCAAGGGTTGAATGCCAAAATGAGGCTTAAACCTGGAGTGGTCCACACCAAAGGTTATAACAGTGTGGTTACATGTAACGGGCATATGGAAACACATCGAGGGCTAGGGATAGGCCCCAACCCTTTACTCCACAGACTGAACACCAAATTCAATTCAAACAATTGATTTATAGTATATTTAATAAGTAATACCATGGGCGGGATGGTAGCGCGACCCTGCCAAGTCATTTCCCCATGCCCATAGGTCATAGGTTCGACTCCCGTGGAGTCACAAACTTTTACCATTCCAAACCAATGGAGGGGTACCATGTGGGAACCCACATATGGGCCACATGGCACCATGCCATTCGCCAAGATGAAGACATGTGTCAAAACCCCATTCTCCCAAGTCTGCCAACACATCACCGCCACATCACTTGTATGGCCATACGAACTGTATGGTCAGTTTCCACGTCAACACTGTACAGACTGTACAGTCAACAAAAGTTTACATGTTTGGAAAAACAAACAGAACATGATATATTTCTCATACGACGTCTGTTTGAGCCCGTTCAAGTTGCGTTGGGTTCGTAACGATAAGGCCTATGCACACAACCAATTTGAAGAGATTCTGAGCACTTTGAGTTTTGAGCAAATTTTGATCCCTTGGATCACACCTCCCCATTGGGAAGCTTTTGGACCTCAAAAAGACTACTTTCATTCTATTTGAGGATGAGGGTACAGTTCCCCCACCTTTCCAACCTCAATCCATCTAGCCTTGCTTGGATTGGTGCCTTTGAGACCAATACGAAGGTAATCTACATCCCCTCGCTTTTAAGACCTTGTCTTCTTGTCAAGGATTGTATCTTCGTGCAATTTTGAAAGAAAATATGGCGAGAGATATTCAATTGATGGAATCTGAACATGATCTCCTTGATCATCAATCAAATGAGTCTCATACAATCTGAAGTTATCAACATTAACAACAATATACATATGCATATACAGAGGCAAATCCAAACGGAAGGCATTGTTACCAATCTTTTCAAGTATCTTGAAAGGACCATATCTAAGTGGTTTCAGTTTTTTACCTTCTCCTTCAAGCCTCTCTTTGATAATGTAAATCCAAACTTCATCTCCAACTTGGAACTTGTGATCAACACAATGCTTGTCATGTCTTGCTTTGTACTTGGCTTGGCTCTTTTCCAACTATTCTTGAACGGTTTGATGTACAAACTGAACTTGTTCAATGAACTTCTTGGCCTTGTCAACATCACTATGACCATCAATAGCCACATATTTCCCAAAAAGAAAATCTAAAGGAGACTTTGGTAAATAATCGAAACAAGCTTCAAATGGAGAAGTTTGAGTTGAGGAATGCTTTGTTCAGTTGTAGGCATGTTGAATGTAGTGTAAATGCTCATCCCAAAGCTTAGGATGCTTGCTGCAATATCCGCGAAGAAGATGTACTACCATTCTATTCACCATCTCTATCTGACAATCTGTTTGTAAATGAAAAGAGGTGCTCTTTTTCAGCTTGGTATCCATGAGTGCCCATAAAATTGACAAAAAAACTCCCAACAAATCGAGAATCCCAATCATAAATAATGGACTTGGGCAACCCAAAATGAATCCAAACATTTTGAAAGAACATATGTGTTGTTTTTTCAGTTGTAACATGTTTCTTACAAGGCATCAAAATGCACATTTTGCTGAAATGATCAACCACAGCAAAAAGATAATCATGACCCTTTCTTGACATAGGTAGACCTCATACAAAATCCATAGAGATGCTTTCCCAAGGACAAGTAGGTACCTGAAGAGGAGTATACAAACCCAATTTTCTGTTGCTAGGATTTCTTGTAGCACATAACAAACATCCTCTTACATATCTTGAAACACTCTCAATCATCTTAGGCCAATGGAAATACCTTTGCAAGTTTGCCACTTTTTTTCCTACACCAAAGTGACCAAAAATAAGAGAAGAATGTGCTTCTTTTATGATGTTGACTCCCTCACCCTATGGAATACAAAGCTTGCCAAGGTGATACAATAACTTATCATGTACATGATAGTCCAACTCCTTAACTTGGTTAGAATGACATAAAGTTGCATAAACTTTTTTAAAATCTAAATCTAAAACATATTACTCAACATAGCTCTCACGCATGATAGAATTATTCTTAAGAATAACTGAAACACTAATAATAGGCATAGAAAGCATATCAACAACTTTATTAAAAATGCCCTTCTTATACCTGATAACCAAGTGAAATTGTTGAAGAAATCCCATCCATATGAAGTGCCTTTCTTGTTGTAGCTTGGTTTATGATTGCAAGTATTGCAATGGTTGATGATTTGTGTGAATGATAGTTTTTTTTCCCAAAAAGTAGTGTTTCCACTTACTCACACTTTGTACCAATGCATACAATTCCTTATCATAGGTAGGATAGTTAATCATTGTTCCATTAAAAATTTCTGAATGAAAACAAATGGGCTTACCATGTTGTAACAAGACTGGTCCCATTGCATAATTGCGTGCATCTGTTTGGATCTCAAATGGTTGTCTCAAATCAGGAAGTGCAAGAATAGGGGCTGAACTAATCTTTTCCTTCAATTCATCAAATGCCTTTTGTTGCTTGCCTCCCCATTGAAATTTTTTTTTGGTACTTGTCAAAGCATGTAATGGAGCTGCAACGTAAGAGAAGTTAGCAATAAACTTCCTCCAATACTGGGTTGCTCCCAAAAATCTTCTCACCTCTGTTACATTGTTGGGCTTGGGCCAATCCACAATGACCTTGACCTTGGAAGGGTCTATCTTCAATTCTCCTCATCCCACAATATGTCCCAAGTAAACAAGTGAGGTTTTTCCAAATTCACGCTTAGACATCTTCAAGAACAAGTTCTCTTTTTGTAAGACATCTAGTACTTGTTTCACATGATTGACATTCTCTTCACATGACTTGCTAAAAATCAAGATATCATCCAAGTAAACTATCACACAATCATCAAGAAAAGGTCTCAACACATCATTCATAACTCTCATGAATGTAGCAGGAGCATTGAAAAGACCAAATGGCATTACCATCCATTCATACAAACCTTGCTTGGTTTTGAAAGTTGTTTTCCATGTGTCTCCCTCAACAATCCTAATTTGATGATATCCACTTCTCAAATCCAACTTAGTAAAATACTTGGAATCCTTTAAATGATCAAGCAAATCATCAATACGAGGAAGAGGATAACGATTATTTACTGTAATCTTGTTCAAGGCTTTGAAATCTATGCACATGTGCCATGTACCATCTTTCTTTGGTACTAAGAAAATCGGTGACCCACATGGCGAAGTGCTTAGACGAATAATCCCTTTGTCAAGCAACTCTTGGATTTTTTTTTTAATTTCTGCATTTTCCATCACTGACATCCTATACATACCGATGTTTGGAAGAGGACAATCTTGTTGCAAATAAATCTCATGTTGGACTCCTCTTTTGGGAGGCAATCCTTTTGGTTCCTGAAACATCTCACCATGAGCATTAAAAACCTCATATAAATCAGATTTCAGTTTTGAGTCACATCCTTGGAAGGCTTCCTTTTCAACATTCTCTTTTGGTTTTATCATCAAGAGAACAAAAATTTTACTAGAATTCACTAATCTCTTCATTTGTCCAGAATTTACAAGTGACATGTTCATCTTCTTTTTATGTGCTCTAACAATGTACTCAACTACATTTTTAAACAAATGATATTTGTTCTCATGTCTATGAAAGATAGCTCTCCTATCATACAAATATGGACTTCCCAAAACAATACCACATATATCCAATGGAATGACATCAAGCTCTACCTCATCTATAAAGTTTGCAGTAATGGCAAATCTGAGTTTACACCTTCTTGTTACAGGCAACTTTGAATTGTCACATATCCATACTAAAGGGTATGGTTTTGGATGAGGTGTTGTCTCCAAGTTTAATTTCTTTACTGTATCTTCAGATATGAGGTTTTCTTGTGAATCATTATCAAAAAGTGTGTCTTTTTGGTATGTTTTGAAATCACCCTTATGTGGAAAAGCTCTATTCTTTCTTTTTCATGTTGAGTTTCATTGATTGTATAATTTGAATACTAGTGCTAGCAATGGATTCCTTACCTTTATATCCCATGGCTGTAATCTTTGTCGCATCACCGAAATCTAAACCCAAATCATGTTGGGTAGTTGCAACAGTCTTTGGCTTCCCTTTGTTGTTGAACTTTTTGGGTCTCTTTTCAGGATGAAGTTTCCAACTGTTAGCAACATTTCTTGTCTTTGACATCGGGATACACAGGTCTGCAGGTTGCCCGAGGAGCGCCCAAGCGCAACACATAAAAGAGGTCCTTTTCGGACTTAAAATCAAGCGAGCGAGCAGTTCAGTCTTCAGTAGAAGGATTTCGGCGACAGAGCAGAGCAGCGGTTGATGGGAAATCGTAGGATGAACAAGTCGCATCAAGCATAGCGCTAAAGGTTCTAAGCGCAGTGTTGCTTCGCGGGCTCAGGGTTCGTAAGTTCAAAGGGCGGACCATGTTCCTTGGTTGCGCAAGATTCTGAGTTACGAAAAGGTGTCCGAATGGAAGTCAACCGTCGTTGACTATCACGCCTCAGGACTTCGCAAAGGAAGAAGGCCAAAGTCCGATACCCCAACTCGCGATGTCCCGAGTAGCGAAAGGTGCGAGTACTTGAGCCGTAGCCAACGGTTACATGCAGAAAGCGCTGACCAGAAAGGGGGCCCGACCCGTATCGCCATCTCGACGATCGGGAGTTTAAGAAAAGAAACCAAGGGTCTCCAACTCGCGAGTCGCGAAATGAAAAGCGCCCAAAGGCAGGCCCACATTATCGGGGGTAATCTCAGCCGTCCATCTAAAGCGGACACCTGGCGCATGATTGAGCCCCCCGCCTTTTCAACCGTCGTGGTTTCAACGCGCAAAAAGTAGTTCCCTCATGTCCCGATACGCAAAGTAGCGAGAGCATTCAGTACCCGGGTGATCCAGATGGATATCGAGGGCCACCCACCTTTTCCAAATGGCTCAAAACAGTTTTCTGGCCATTTTGGCAATTTACTATTTTTAGCAGGTTTTCATTTTCGGAGCCATTTTGAGGGCCTAAATGAAGTTTTTTCAAGATCGATGTTCTCAATGATATCCAAAGGCATGATTGAGCCCCCAAAATGAATCTCCTCGATGATACCTTTCCAATGAGCTATCACACGCCTAAAACGGAGATCGTATGCAAA
>SNQJ01S0173455.1:0-10407 GCA_010110895.2 Picea sitchensis | reverse complement strand
GCCGTCACATCTCTTCTCAGAGATAAGCTGCCACCATTCTAGCGAGTCTTTCACTCTGTATTTTTACAGTCTCTGTACATTTCTTTCATTAATAGAAATCTTGTATTACTGTATCTCTGTGTTTATGGTTGCATGTCTGATATATTTATGTTATATTACTGGATATATGTGATATCTCTGTGCATTTATTTATTGTATCTCCGCTCTCATTTCGTGCCGAAAATAATCCGGATCACCGGGGCCCACCGCAACATCGGATGAGTTTAGAACCATCGGATTTGGAGGGTGCATGGCACCAGATCGAACTATCTCGGCATATCGCTCATCGTGATTTCGAGGAGCAAGGAGCAGCCCCTACATACTCACGAACGCCGAAAAGCGTCATTTGAAAGAAATCGTTGGGTCGCAGCCCATGGTCACTGAGGAAAGAAAGGAGCTACTCAAAAGGGTTCGAAGGCGTCGGATTTCAGTCACAAAGAGGCCTGATATAACCTCTAGCTGCCATCGGGCCTGACCGCGATCCTGGTCTTCG
Source organism: Picea sitchensis (assembly GCA_010110895.2). NCBI lineage: Eukaryota > Viridiplantae > Streptophyta > Pinopsida > Pinales > Pinaceae > Picea > Picea sitchensis. The sequence continues at coordinate 9,875 of SNQJ01S0173455.1, read as the reverse complement.
CTTGGAGTAAATGAAAGCCAGAAGGGGTGGTTGAAACCTCTCGTCGTTCATTAATTTTGAAGTATGGAGAGTCTGGTAAGCGGTCCATTCGAGAGAGTCATGTGTACCCTTTCTTTCAGAAAAGCCATGCTGAATCCTCGATTAACCAGAGGAGGCCTGCACACGCTAATTCAGCATTTACTGATTCAACTAATCCCCCTACGGGAGCCATGCACAATTAAGATGGTGTCCGAAAAAGAGTATCAGTATGAGTTTGACTGAAAAGACACCAAGCCTTGGGCGACTGGGCACGCCTCTGTTAGGCATTTTTCTCTGAGTATATATACTCAGTCTTTGTATTTTGTAAATCATCGATGGTAGAGTGAAGCTCCTGATTGTAAAGTTTTAACAGACATCTTAGCTCTGGTTATGCATCTGTATGTAAGATTTCTTGTTAATTGCAGACAGTCTTTCTTTTCCCGTCTAAGTTTTCATCTTACACTACGAGAGTTCGTGATCGACTGATTCGCACGAATTGTGGCATTTATGTTATGGTAAAGGATTTATTGTGGCATTATTGTTCTCTTTGGTTTTCTGCGTTTGAGCGTAAGAAGATCTTGCGTTTAGATGTTTTCTTCCACAGTTTGTTAGGAACCTGAGGTTTAGAACAGACCTTTGCATTTCTCTGATACAAGTCTTCCCCCCTACTCACCCTTACTACAACTCATTGTCTGAATTTACCCAAGACCTCACTTGCTCATGCATGCCTAGCCTAGTTTTAGAGTTGGAACCACATCGTTTGAGTTAATCTCCATTTGATCACCCAATTAAACAAATCGTGACATTAAACTGATGGGTGTCGGGGTCTGCTCCTGCAAGCAATCCAAGAGTGACTTCCGACGCTAACATTTCTGGCGCTGTTGTCGGGGATGAAATTGAAGATTTTCCCTGGGTAGAATGACATTGAGCCTCTGAATCTGAAGGTGCATCGGATTATCGGAGCCTTTCAAGATTTCTAATTTGCACCTGGCGACTCCATTGTGATGACTCCGCTGGGGAGGACCTGCTCTGTTAATTGTGGCTTTCAGAGGCAGGCATACGCGGTCTCATCCACAGCTGCCTCTAGCTACGCCTGAAGCAGATCCAGAGGCGGCGCTCAGAAGGGGAAAGGCCTCTGAAGGACAAATTTCCATCGTCGAACCAGGTAATCCGCTATCCTCTTCTGTAGAAACTCCATTTTCTTCTCCTCAGTTTCCCAGTAGACCGTTTTCTGACGTTTCCCGCTTCCTAAATTTCGGGAGTGTTCCTGCTGATTTTTCCCCTCCTGATCTGGGATTGGAGGGAGAAATCCTTGTCACTCCCCTCTCCTTTGAAGTTGTTTATCGGCGAAGACCCCTGATCGTAGGAGATTCCCCTATGCCTAGCTTAACCACTCCTACACGAAGAAAAGCGCTTGCCGACCTGAGTTCATTAGCCTCCGCCTTAAATCCTCTCTTGCTCTCCACTCCACTTCGGGACTCATTCCTAGTAGCCCCTTCGCGAACTCCTTTTCCTCCAAGCTCTCCTCCACCTAATATTCATATGGCTAGTGTTAATCCCCCTTCGAATAGAATGGATGCCATAGTCGCTGCCAAATATGCTCCCTTAATCCTACCTCATCCTATGAATCCTCTTCATGCTGAGGATTACTTGAAATACATGCCCAAGTTCACTGGGGAAGGAGATATAATTGCCGAAGAGCACTTGGATGCCTTCTACAGTTATGCAGACAACCTAAACATCGAAAACGAAGATGTCTGGATGAGAGTCTTCGTCCAGAGCTTGGACGGCGAGGTGAGAAAATGGTTTAGAGGATTGGCTCCATGGTCTATTGCTGGGATCGAAGCTCTAGATAGTGCTTTCTTGAGACAGTGGGGAGATAGGAAGGATTTCATGTATTACATGACAGAGTTTGGGTCTTTTAAGAATATGGAAGGAGAGTCTGTCTTTGACTTCTCCAAGAGATTCAATAAGATGTATAACAAGATTCCTGCAAAGATAAATCCCTCGGAAGCCTCTGCCCAAATTTCCTATGCTGGTGTGTTTGGCCCTGATTTCTGCCTTCTGTTGAGAGAAAGAAGAGCCATCTCCTTATCCCAAATGCAAGATGCAGCCATAGAAGTGGAATCCAACATGTTAGCAACTGACAGACTGAGGAGCAAAGCCGACACAGACAGAATAAAGGGAAGATCGGAAGCCTCGACTTCCGGCCCATCTGCGCCCCACCCTCAAGTGGATGAACTGACCAAGATGGTGAAGTCTCTATCTGCAGAGCTGGAGAGAATGAGGGTGGAAGGGAGGCAAGCATACAAGGGCCCTCAAAACGTTGAAAACAAAGGAGGTTTCAGGAGGTCGAACAATTTTACTCCCCCGAATGTGCAAAGAGAGAGGGGAAGAGACAGACAAGACCAGAAGATTCAGGCCCCTTTTCAAAACACTTTCGTGGCTGAGGGGGAAGAAAGAGAAGCCGATGAGATTGATCCTGAAATCCATTGCATCGGAGACACTCCTCCTTTTCCTCATCTCACTCAATCAGCATACGAGGAGTCTCTCATGGACAGTCAACTAAATGAGTTGAGCAAAGGAGACAAGGCTAGCGGTGGCCGAGGTAGGTATAACCTGAGGTCCGACAAAAATATAGCAGCACCTGATATTCCTGAGCAGTCCACTAGAACAAAGAAGCCTGCTAAAGAAGTAGCAGACTGTCACAAAGGTAAGAAGGCTCCACCCCTTTCTCCCATTGTCCACAATCATGTCCCCAAAATAAGAGAAATTCCAAAGATTACATCTTCTTTTAATTTCGAGCATGAGATTCAAAAGATCAGAATCCCTGTACCCCTCACCGAGCTAATCAAACATGATGAATTTAAAAAATGCTTCTCTAATCTTTTGCAGTCTAAAGCCTCATCCCCTCCCGCAGACTCCATAAACCTCCAAGATGAAAAGCCCGCAGTTATCCTAGGTCCCATGGTAGAATATAGAGATGATTCATCCCCTCCCTTCTACACCTCCCTGAACATACATGATAAAGTGTTGCACAATTGATTGATGGATTCAGGGGCTTCTCACAACCTCATGCCTAAAACCGTCATGGAAGAATTGGGATTGGAAGTCACCCGAGCATATCATGACCTCTATTATTTTGACTCTAGAAGATTTCAGTGTCTTGGGGTTATTAAAGACCCGGTTGTGACCCTGTTTCAACTGCCCATGAAAAGTGTGGTCATGGATATCGTGGTATCTGATGTCCCGCCCAAGTTCGGTATGCTATTATCAAGAGCTTGGATAAAAAGATTGGGAGGAACCTTACAAATGGACCTAACCTATTCTACCATCCCGGCGTTTGGGGGAGAACATAGAAGTCTATATAGGGAAGCCCAATTGGCCTATATAATCAGTGATGAAGCCAATCCCACCAACCATCCTATTTTCACCTTAGACACTGATTTAGGTTCCAGTTTACTCCAACTCACTCATGCTCCTGAGCCCCCTCTTGAACTCAGAAAGCATCCCACTGTTTTCCCTGAGCTTCCTCCCTCCATCACCCCCGTCTGGAAAATGTTTTTTGATGGAGCCTCTTCCTGAGAAGGCTCTGGTGCTGGGGTGTTTTTTGTGTCACCTGCTCAGGAAACCGTATCTCTGTCATACAAATTAGAATTTGAAACCACCAACAATGTGGCAGAGTATGAAGCCCTTGTCCTAGGATTAAGAGCTGCAAGGGGAATGTGAATTCAAGAGGTAGCAGTGTTCCGAGATGCAGAGTTGGTGGTCCAACAAATCAGAAGCACTTATCAAGCTAAACATCCTCGAATTAGAAATTACAGGAATGAGGCATGGGACCTAATTGACAATTTCTTCTCAGCCTTCAATATATATTTCATTCCAAGGGAGGATAATGCTGTGGCCGATTCTTTAGCTGTCTCAGCCAGTTTGCTCAAAGTTCCTCTGTCGTCTATGGTTAGCTCTGATGTTGAGATAAAATATAGGCCCTTTGTACCAGACAATGTCAAGCATTGGAAGGTATTAGAAGATGATCTGGAAATCGAAATATTTCTCCAGTCTGTTGATGAATTTTCGGCATTGCACATTGATCAGGATCCTGATACAGAGGAAATCCTTCACCCTAAGGTGTTTCTAAATAAAATTGCAGACCACCAGATCATTCAGCTACCCAACAATCACATTCTGAGGGGACTAATTCCTTTAGAAAGATTGTTCGATGGGAATGATGTGGCAGTAAAGGGCAGGGTTGCATATAAAGATGCTGACACAGCCAAGTGCAACATTGGCACACCGGAGGAGCCTAAGTTTGTCAAGTTGTCAAGCAGTTTGACCACAAAACAAAGGGTTGAATACACTGAGTTGCTGAAAGAATTTGCTGATGTGTTTGCATGGACCTACGAAGACCTCAAAACATATGACACATCTGTCATTGAAAACAAGATCCCATTAAAGGAGGGAGCTAAGCCATTCAGGCAGAAGCTAAGACAGATAAACCCCATGTCATGGAGAAAGAAGTAAAGAAGTTGTTGGAGGCCCAGATCATCGTCCCCTTGAGATTTTCCGATTGGGTGGCCAATTTGGTTCCAGTAAGGAAGAAAAGTGGAGAAATCAGGCTCTGTGTTGACTTCAGGAACCTGAACAGGAGCTCAAAGAAAGACAATTACCCCCTACCCAATATGGAACACATCTTGCAGAGGGTAACCAGAGCATCTAGGATCTCCATGATCGATGGTTTCTCGGTCTATAATCAGATATCGGTCATGCCTGAAGATAGAGAAAAAACAACCTTCACCACTCCTTGGGGCACATTCATGTATGCCAAAATGCCATTTGGACTGATGAATGCAGGAGCGACGTTTCAGTGAGCCATGGACATAGCCTTCATTGGAGAAAAAGATCGGTTCGTGGTGATCTATCTAGATGACATCACAGTCTTCTCGAGGTCCAACAAAGAGCACTGCAGTCACCTGAGGAAAGTCTTCTCAAAATGTCGAAGATTCGGCCTTTCCCTGAACCCCAAGAAATCTCTATTTTCTATGGAGGAAGGGAAGCTACTAGGCCATATAGTATCAGCAAAAGGAGTGAGGATTGATCCTAGCAGAGTGGAGGCAATCCAGACCTTGTCACTTCCCAGGTCGAAAAAGGAAGTTCAAGCCTTTTTGGGGCAGATTAATTTTCTGAGGAGATTCGTCTCGAATTTCGCGGAGCTGGTGAAGCACATCAAAGCCATGTTCAAGAAGGGAAATAAGTAAAATGGACCACTGAACCCAGGGAATCTTTTGTCCAGATAAAGAAGGCATTGACTAAGGCACCAGTGCTAATCAGCCCGGACTATTCGAAAGATTTCCTGATTTTCTCCTTTGCTTCTTTCGATACAGTAGCGGCGGTCTTGTTGCAGAGAAATGAGGACGGGCGAGAGCATCCCATCGCCTTCTTCAGCAAGGTGTTAAGAGATGCAGAGGTCAGATATGAAATCATGGAGAAACAGGCCTATGCCTTAGTGAAAGCTCTCAAATCTTTGAGGGTCTATGTCCTGCACTCAAAGGTGATCGCATACGTTCCTTCAACCTCTGTGAAGGACATCCTTGTACAACCCGACATTGATGGGAAGAGGAGTAAATGGATAGCCAAGATCCTGGAATTTGACCTGGAAATAAGGCCTACCAAATTGATCAAAGGTCAAGGCTTAGCCAAGCTGCTGGCTGAAGCCAATTGCCAAGCTTTGGGGGTAAATTTCATGAACGAATGCTCAGGAATTCAACGAGGTCAGCCGTCTGAAATAGACCCTCAAAGGGAGCCCCCATTGGCTCAATGTCCTTGGTATAAGGATGTCATATATTTTCTGCAGGAATTGTAGCCCCCAGATGGCCTGCGAAGAAACAAAGCAAGAGCTCTTAAGCTCAAGGTGGTCAAGTACTACCTTATTGATCAAATTTTATACTGGAAAGACCCCTTGGGGGTGCTTTTAAAATGCATAGATCCACTAGAAGCCGACAAGATCATGGTCGAGTTTCATAGCGGCCTATGTGGAGGGCACCATTCCTGGAAGGCTACCGCCCACAAAATTCTCAGAGCCGGATACTACTGGCCCACCTTGTTCGCTGATGTCCATAAAGGAGTTAGGGCCTGTATCACATGCCAAAGATTTTCAGGGAAGCAACAACTCAAGTCTCTGCCTTTGCAACCTGTGGTTGTTTCGGGGCCTTTCCAACAATGGGGCCTGGATTTTATTGGAGAAATCCACCCTGCTTCCAGTGGGCAGCACAGATGGATCTTGACGTCCACAAATTTCTTTACTAAGTGGATAGAAGCCATCCCTACCAAGAGCGCTTCCCATAAGTTAATCATTGGGTTCCTGGAGGACCTCATCACAAGGTTCGACTGCCCGAGTAAAATTGTCACTGATAACGCAACCACTTTCGGGTCTGAACCATTAGCCAAGTTCTGTGAGCAGTTCGGGATCAAACTGATTCACTCCACCCCATATTACCCATAGGGCAATGGTTTAGCAGAGTCCTCCAACAAAAGTCTAATAAGGATCATCAAAAGACTATTGGAAGACAACAAAATGGCTTGGAACTCAAAGCTGAAATTCGCTCTATGGGTTGATCGGGTGACTACAAAGAGATCTATAGGCATCTCCCCTTTCCAGTTGGTGTATGGAGTAGAAGCTATCTTCCCTTCTCAGTTGGCCATCCCCGTAGTGAAATTCTTCCAGGATTATCAAGAAGATCCCAATGACATGATCAGAAGAATTCATCAACTGGTGGAAGTCCAGCAGGCCAGAGAGCAGGTAGTGGACAAAATTCAGGATCAGCAACAAAGGATCAAGCAGGTTTTCGATAAGAAAGCCAAGAAGGAGGAGTTCCAGATAGGAGACCCGGTGCTGAAGTGGGACGCGCCTAAGCAAGACAAGGGCAAGCACGACAAATTTGAAGCCCTATGGATCGGGCCTTTTAGAATCTCTGAAGTCTTCTCAAATAACACATATCGGCTATGAGATTTGGAAGGCGAAGAAGTTTTCAGCAGCCCAGTAAATGCGCATTTTCTTAAAAAATGTTTTGTCTGAGCCTTCGGTGGCTCCTGTAGTCTGTAAATATTGTTTTTTGTCCTTCGTTTTTTACTTTTATTGTTTCGGCGTAGTAAATGACTCCATAGCCCAACAGCAAGGCACTGGAACTGCAAAATGAGTCCTTAGAGCATCACAGGGACGACTCTATCCCCCATGGAGCCTAATGTTAGCAACATTTCTTGTCTTTGACAGCGGGATACATAGGTCTGCAGGTTTCTCGAGGAGCGCCCAAGCACAACACATAAAAGAGGTCCTTTTCGGACTTAAAATCAAGCGAGTGAGCAGTTCAGTCTTCAGTAGAAGGGTTTCGGCGACAGAGCAGAGCAACGGTTGATGGGAAATCGCAGGATGACCAAGTCGCATCAAGCATAGCGCTAAAGGTTCTAAGCGCAGTGTTGTTTCGCAGGCTCGGGGTTCGTAAGTTCAAAGGGCAGACCATGTTCCTTGGTTGCGCAAGATTCCGAGTTATGAAAAGGTGTCCAGATGGAAGTCAACCATCGCTGACTATCACGCCACGGGACTTCGCAAAGGAAGAAGGCCAAAGTCTGATACCCCAACTTGCGAGGTCCCGAGTAGCGAAAGGCGTGAGTACTTGGGCCGTAGCCAACGACTACATGCAGAAAGCGTCGACCAGAAAGGGGGCCCGACCCGTATCGCCATCTCGGTGATCGAGAGTTTAAGAAAAGGAACCAAGGGTCTCCGACTCGTGAGTCATGAAATTAAAAGCGCCCAAAGGCAGGCCCACATTATCGGGGGTAATCTCAGTCGTCCATCTAAAGCGGACACCTGGCACACGATTGAGCCCCCCGCCTTTTCACTCGTCGTGGTTTCAACGCGCAAAAAGCAGTTCCCTCATGTCCCAATACGCGAAGTAGCGAGAGCATTCAGTACCCGGGGGCCACCGCAGCATCGGATGAGTTTAGAACCGTCGGATTTGGAGGGCGCGTGGCACCAGATTGAGTTGTCTCGGCATATCGCTCATCGCGATTTCGAGGAGCAAGGAGCAGCCCCTACATACTCGCGAATGCCGAAAAGAGCCATTTGAAAGAAAGCGTCGGGTCGCAGCCCGTGGTCACTGAGGAAAGAAAGGATCTACTCAAAAGGGTCCAAAGGCATTGGATTTCAGTCACAAAGAGGCCCAATATAACCTCCAACTACCATCGGGCCTGACCACGATCTTGGTCTTCGCTTGGAGTAAATGAAAGCCAGAAGGGGTGGTTGAAACCTCTCATTGTTCATTAATTGTGAAGTATGGAGAGTCTGGTAAGCAGTCTATTCGAGAGATTCATGTGTACCCTTTCTTTCAGAAAATCCATGCCAAATCCTCGATTAGCCGGAGGAGGCTTGCACACGCTAATTCGGCATTTACTGATTCAGCTAATCCCCCTGCGGGAGCCATGCGCAATTAAGATGGTGTCCAACAAAGAGTATCAGTATGAGTTTGACTGAAAAGACACCAAGCCTTGGGCGACTGGGCACGCCTCTGTTAGGCATTTTTCTCTGAGTATATATACTCAGTCTTTGTATTTTGTAAATCATCGATGGTAGAGTGAAGCTCCCAATTGTAAAGTTTTAACAGACATCTTAGCTCTGGTTATGCATCTGTATGTAAGATTTCTTGTTAATTGCAGATAGTCTTTCTTTTCCCGTCTAAGTTTTCATCTTACACTACGAGAGTTCGTGATCGACTGATTCGCACGAATTGTTGCATTATGTTATGGTAAAGGATTTATTGTGGCATTATTGTTCTCTTTGGTTTTCTGCGTTTGAGCGTAAGAAGATCTTGCGTTTAGATGTTTTCTTCCACAATCTGTTAGGAACCTGAGGTTTAGAATAGACCTTTGCATTTATCTTATACAAGTCTTCCCCCCTACTCACCCTTACTACAACTCACTGTCTGAAGTTACCCAAGACCTCACTTTCTCACGCATGCCTAGCCTAGTTTCATAGTTGGAACCACATCGTTTGAGTTAATCTCCATTTGATCACCCAATTAAACAAATCGTGACATTAAAATGATGGGTGTCGGGCTCTGCTCTTGCAAGCAATCCAGGAGTGACTTCCGACGCTAACACCAACAATGGTCTTCATCATGGCCATCCTTAGAACAATGCTTGCATGTCATTTTTTCTCCATCTTTCCTTATTGAAGCATTCTTCTTTCCTTTTCCCTTGAACTTTCCCTTTCCTTTATCTCCAATAAAGAAAGGTTTCTTGCTGCCCTCTTGAGGAACATTCTTTCCTCTTGGTTCTAAATGAGTAGCCTGCACACATACTTCACCTAGATTTGTAGGTTTAAACATAAGTATGGTATGTCTCAAATAACTATGCAATCCTCCAATGTATTTGAGAGAAGTATCTTGTGAAGAAAAATCTACACCCAAAACCAAAGCTCTTTTTCTAAACTCTTGAGTGAAGCTTTGTACATTTTTCCCCTTAGCTTGTCTAAAATTTTTCCAATCCATTATAGCTTTTTGCATGTATGCTAATGGATAAAATTGCCCTTTAATTGCAACAATAAAATCATTCCAAGAGGATAAAACTTTACCATGTTTCTTCATGTCCTCTTGAGTTTTGGCTTCCCACCAAATTAGTGTTGCACCTTCCAATCTAAGAGAGGCAAGCTGAACTTTGGTTTCATCATCTTGGATCTTTTGTATCCTACAATACACCTCTATTTGACGAACCCAATTATCTGTTGGAAATACTAAAACAACTGAGAGGGGGGGTGAATCAGTTGTTTATAAGCTTAAACAATTTTATGCCTTTTAAATAATTATTAA
>SNQJ01S0173454.1:0-20337 GCA_010110895.2 Picea sitchensis | reverse complement strand
CTACATGGAGTCCCCAAGATTATTGTAAGTGACAGAGATCCAATTTTCATTGGAAATTTTTGGACTGAATTATTTTCTTGTTTGGGTACTCAATTGGCTCACAACTCATCTTACCATCCTCAATCTGATGGGAAAACCGAGATTGTGAAAAATATCTAGAAGGATATCTTCATTGCTTTGCATCTGATAAATAGACACGATGGGTCAAGTGGTTTCCCTTAGCGGAATGGTGGTACAATGCATCCTTCCATACTTCATAAAAAATGTCCCCATTTCTGACACTTTATGGATATTATTCTCCATCCATTGCATCACCCTGGACAGGGAATACAAAGGTTAAAGCAGTGGGAACCAACAAGAGGTTCTCAAACTATTGAAGGACAACTTGGTTATGGCACAAAATAGGGTGAAACAACAAGCATATCAACATCGCAGTGAAAGGGAATTTGAAGTGGGGGATTGGGTGTTTGTGAGGATACAACCATATAAATAGATGTCCTTCAAGAAACAAAAAAAGGACAATAAATCAACAACCAAATATTATGGACCCTATAAGGTTTTGCAAAGGATTTGAAGTATGGTTTACAAATTGGAGTTGCCTCCATCTTCACGTGTACATCTAGTCTTCCATGTTTCTTTCTTAAAGAAGGTCATCGACAATAAGATCCGAGGACAAACTATTTTACCAAAGATTAATGAAGAAGGGAAAATCATACCAGAACCATAAACAATCCATGAAACAAGGATTAAGCAACTAAGAAATTGAGCAATTACAAAGTACCTCGTAAAATGGAAGAACCTACTAGTGGAAGAGGCGACATGGGAAGATGAGTTCTTCTTGCAGAATCACCCGTGGTTAGTCAAGTGTTGAGGACAAGACTCGTTTGAAGGGGAGGGTTGTGTTAATCCCTAGACAAAGCCCCAAGTTATGTATAAAACCCCTTATTAATCCCCTTATTGAATTATTGCATTTCTTGTGTTATATTTGTATGTAGGCTAGAACCCCTTCATTGCACACTTTCATTGTAATTGTACCCTTTGTCTCCTATATATATATACCAAGGAGATCTAGTCTTAGGATCATGATATCTCATCTTGTACATTCAATATATTGTAAAAGAGGTTTTCCCCTCGAAGTGGACTGTTACTCATTGATTTTTTTTTATCTTTCTCAAGGTGTTGGTTCATAACACCAATTTTTTTTTTACATAGTAAGTCCTTTTATAAGACAAATATAATATGGAAAGGCGCACAATATATTTGATCATATTTTAGAACTAATCTTATTCAGTTATTCAAAGAAGCTCAATGTGAGAGAGTGGAGTAAGTGAAGGATTTTCACAATAGGAGTGACCCATGTACATCCCAAATAGGAAATTGTTACATAGTGTTACTTAATATATTCACTAATGTATTACTTAGTATCTTTGTTAATTAAAAATTATTTTGATTATTAATATACACAAAGATTGTATAAAGATTTAATATAAAAAAGGCAAGGCACCAATGCATCCTTTGCAAGCACAAGCAAAAGCTAATTAAAAAACATAAGGAAGTTGATTGGTTTAAGCTAAAATACTCACAACGATACAACTATTAACTAAAATTCCATAGTCCAAAGAGTGATAACAACAATAAACAAAGGGCCACAACTCAAGCATAAATAAACTAAGAAGTAATTAGGTCAATGCCAGGAGGAGGTTGGTCATGATCATTCAAGGTAGGGCCCCAACTAGTAACCGAGGGATAGACATTTGCCAACTACACAAGCTTTTAACCATTAGTGGAAGAATCAAGGAACAAATTAGGCCTTCAGAGATAACCATGGCCAATGTTAAGAGTTGTTTATCATTAAGGGGTTGGGATAAGGGCCAACTCCTATCATGCTCATGTCTCTCTCACACCTTTTTGTCGCCTTGTGGCAAGGCCTATTGTTGCCTCTATGAGATCTTGTTAATGTGAGCATAGAGGGTGCAAGTGGCTACTTACTTGTGGTATAGGGGGGCTCACCCAAAAAGACTATAAGCTACTCAAGATGGTCCATATCCATCCTTAATATTCACACCTCTATTTTGATTTGCATAGACAAGTTGGCACAAGTTGCTGCATATTCATACATGAAGAAACTCTTCGATGGGACTATTGAATTAAAAGTAACATCATTATACTTATTCTAAATCCAATACAAAATTTCAACTATAGTAAGCATCCAAGCATTATGAAACTCAATGGCCCAAGGAAATTGATAGCTTACCAAGGCATCACTCCAAGACATGGAGGTGGGGATTGAGTTATTGTTGAAATAGAGACTTGACCCAAGCCCATCTAGACTTGGCTAAGAGACAAAACTAGAATAAATTCTTAAGAGTCTCTACTCACCGATAGTGTGGATAGTGCATGCTTTACACACCCATGGAAGACAAACTTGTATCAACTGCAAGGTCTCCCATAGCTAAACACTCAACAAAAAAGGCTTTCTATGTTCAAAGGTTCACTTCCAAAAACTGTGAAGCTGAAATAACTATATCTTATGTTTGGATTTAAGGCATCCTAATTATTTGAGCTTTCCCTCTAGGGTTGGAATTAAAGAAAGCCATTTGTATCCTAGAGTAGGCACGTACTTGGTAAAGGCCATGCCTTTTCCCCATTTCTATTCTTGTCACCATGCAACCCAAGGTGTTAGAAGGCCAAGCTTAAGCATGAGGGAATTTAGAATGTGTTATTGGGTTTGCTCTAGAGTGAATTTGTCAATGTTAGCCAAATTATATTTTATTTTAAGGTCAACTCGAGAGAGTCAAATTCATGCTACATTGTCAATCTAATCAATATGAGAGAAAATGTGTTTCCTAAAAGGCCTCAACACTAAGAATGAGGAAGATTCAACAAAAAAATTACCTTCTAAATTTACAAGAGGGGACCACCATAAGCAATGCTCATCAAGAGAGAGGTCGATCTAGAGAGACAATTCTTTCCAGGATAGTTGGGGCTTACTAGCCTTGCAGGTCTTCCATGCACTCTATAAAAGATAAGTATTGACAACTCTATTATGAGAAGGGTTGTTGAAATGTATTTGAAGAGTAACTCCCTACCAAGCTTGCATCGTGGGCATAAGGCCTTAACTAATTTGATGCCCAAGATTAAATTTTCATGCTTAATTTCTTTCTATAGCTTGAATAACCCATTTCCTACACAAAAAATGGACTCGAAAGTGAGCTCTGATAATACCCAACTCTCTTAATTATCGCAGGTGCAACAGAGCTCCCTTGATTTTATTTCTCTTTATCCACCAAAAAATTATGAGGGCCCTCTCCAGCTTTACATATGTCTTCTTAGAGAGAACCTAGAAAGAGGAGTAGTACACATGTGTTGTAGCCAAAAGATTTGTGCATATTTGAAACTTATCAACTAAGTCGCCTAAGGGTTTTGTCACCCATTTGAATATCTTCTTTTCTGCCCTCTGGACCACTACCCCATAGAGATCTTTAGGTGATGCCTAAAAGACATATGATATTCCCAATAATTTAAAAATCTAGTCAAGTTACATCCACGTCAACTAATTCAACAAGATTAACCAATTACGGATAAAGCATTATCTTTGTTTGTAGCATTGTTTTTGGCCCACTGGATATTAACACCAAGGAAACATAGAAAGTGTCAGAGCATTCCACAATTTCCTATAGATTTTTGTAAAAGAGATTGTATGGACAAAGGAGAAATTAGGGTTTCAATCCATTCACTATTGTCTGGAGTTATAAGGAGAATTGTATGGACCAATCTTACATACTGAATAGAAAAGACCATATGATGGTTCCCCCCTATTTTTTTGTGTGTTATGTGTGTTAATCTAAATGTCTATTAAATGTATGATTATTATAATACATGTATATATATTTTACTCTAAATCATTCAAATCTATTCATGTAATGTTCATTAGTGTCTATAGTGGGAACTTACCCTTGTTAGGATATTGAATATGCCAATACTAATGAACTTCATTGCTAGCCAAAGTTTGGAACCTAGGGTATGGAATTATAACCAACAATTGGTTCTTTTGACGGGACATGATGAAGCTATTGAAGAAAGCATGGACATGACATGGAGACCATCAAGGAGGGAGATTGAAGACTGGATGACTGAAAGAGAAATCAAGTTCACATAGAAGGAAACCAGGAACCTGGTACATATCGACGTTGAAGTGTGGAAACACAAGTACCTTTACTCTGATAAGCATGACATATTTTTCATTGAATTCACTTTTTTATTGCATGAATGGATAAAAAGGCAGGAGGAAATTAATACCTTGAGATTCTCCCAATAATCAATGGTGTGGGACCGAGCAACAATTAATATATTGAAAACCCTAGACAGTAAATGGACATGAGTAGTTGATTTATAGTTTAACAAGATTATGGAGGCATATGTTGTAGAAATTGTTATTGAATACCATACTTCCTTTTGCATGGCTGGATGATAATTTGGGGTTGGACTGAGAGGTAGATTGCTCGAAGAAATACCATTGTGGATTAAGATGTTGTTCATTGAAAATGGATTGATGTAGATGAGACTCGTCACAAGGTAGTGTAAGTCCCTCACATCAGGGGGTAGGGGAAGAAAGAAGGGAGATGAGATGAGAAGATAAAAGTGAAATGGAACAAAAGGCATAGAGAATGACAAGAGTAGAGAGATATGAAATGAGGAATGTGTTGAGAGATGTAGTTTGGAAAATACAATTCTCAAATAAAAGGGGAGAAGACATAATATAGACTAGTTGTAGGGTAAGAAAGAGAGAAAGGAAAGAAGCACATGCAGAGTGTGCTATTGCAAAGACCACATCATAGATGCGTGCAAAATAGATAAGGTCATTGTAGGAGAGTAGTGTGTAAGAGGTGACATCCCTAGCCCACATTGATAGAGGTGACAATAGAATGGATGTAGATGACATTAGATCCTAGTGGTTGATAAAAAAAAATTGAAGGAATGAATGAAGATGAAAGAGATGTTTTGGTGGATCAGAATGTTCGTAGCAATGCTGAGGATGACTTCAGTGAGAATGAGGATACTTTAGCAGTTGCAGACCTGTTATTACACATGAGACTAGAGGATCCTTTTGGATCCATTGAAGGAGTTTGAGAAGGAAGTTGTTATAATCCCCTTTTCAAACCACCCTTCATGCATGCATTGTTAACTAGATGAGAAGTTCAGTAGAAACACAGGTTAGTGTTGGATACATAATCCTTTGTGGTTGTGTTACTGGTAACTGTAATGTAAATATGAAGAGTTGTAGATGATAGGAACGATCATCCGTTGGGGAAGACCAACCATCATTTACTTATGTATATATGCACCTATCATATTAATGCAAAATACATCAGTGTGGAGATACAATTTCTACCCAATGCTTGGTCAGAGCCAATGCTAACTCCATGATTTATCCTGGTGTTTCCTTTCCCCTAGGGTGCAGAAAATGCCTCTTGCCTACCTGACGTGGTCTCTTCTTAGTCTACCTTGGCTCTATCCATTAGTATGCTAGTCTACGCTCTATCATTTTCATGAGGAAACCCTAACCCTAATGTCAATTGCAAATCCAAACTCTCGCAAGGAGATTCCAAGTGTAATAGAAGTTAGCTCTGATATGGTTGCTTAGGGTTTTTATATGAGTGTGTGGGAGAATACAAACCAAAATCGCCTCACGATTACACTCGAGCTCGTATCTACGCCTCACAATTGCACTCACTCTTCCCGGTGAAGTTCACCCTCGACTCACTATTGCTGGTCAAGTTCACCTAAACTCTCTCATACTCATGTCCTATCACCTCGACCTCACGCCCTTTCATCTCGACCTCATTGGTATGCTGCTCCTCATGGAATATGAACCATAATTTCGGGCTGCATGGTATAAGTGTCAACGATCTGTATAAATGCGTGGATTGAAGGTAGCTCGAGACAACGCGTCTGGTTTGCTCTTCGCGCAACTGTATCCAATTGGTGTCTCCTATCGCAGCACCGTCGGTATCACACGGTCTACACCCTAAATTCACACGACCCCTCTGGAATCGATCCACATTCGAAAGGTCACGTCTACTCACGCTGCTAACATACCTCTCGGACTGGTATTCTCCGGTATATACATTCATTTGTTGATATATCCATTTCATGTTACATCCAATCGCACATGTATTCATTTTTTGATATATCCATTTTGTACTTTCGACATGAATGAAGCGATTTCCCTTCATGTATACTTTGCTTAAATTTGTGTAAGCAACCCTTTGGTATGTATCTACACTTCATTCCATTCGTTTCATTCACTAGAGTGGTAACTCCCTTGGTTCCAATTTAATTTGTATTGGTGCAGTTTCATCCTATTGTTGTGTCATTGTGGTACCTTGATACGTGTGAGTAAAGATAGAACAATGCATCCTATTGTATCATCAAATGCATGTGCATGTGGGGCTTCTAGTACTCCAGTTTTTGGACAACATAGAGGCAATAAGAAAAGACACATAAAGAAGAAGCTCAAATGCATGGGAGGTTGGCATAATCTCCACAAAAAAATTGACCTTCATTGTATCCGCTACAGAATGAATAGGTCACATGAAGCCACCAACTGTAGAATTCCATGGGAGAAGATCAAAGAAGAAAGACAAAGTTTGAAAGAAGACAAAGATATAACCTCATACTTGGCAAAAGATAAAGCACATGTTCATTATGTTGTTTCCTATTGCAATACGTGAGCAACTGAAAATCTATTTAATGCTTCATTTGCCTCTTGGGGAGATGCATGGCTTCTTAACACATTCAAGACCTCCCACATGACATTTCAAAGAGATTTCTTTGAAGACTTCGATGACAATGTAGATGGAATAATATATTTTGCAGACAAGTCTAGTCTCAAACCTTCAGGAATGGGCACCATCAGGCTTAAGTTGCCCAGACTCCCGGATTTTCTTCTGCACAATGTACTCTATCTTCCTGAGCTGCAAAGAATCTTGTTGTCCATTGTGCACATCAGACAACAAGGCCACTTTGTTCATATGTTCGGTGGCAAAGTTGAGATAAGGAAGGATTCTGACAACATGGTTTTCATGATCAGAATAAAAGATGGAAGATTGTTGAAGATGAATGGGACAATTTCCCATACACAAACCGTTACATACCTCTCTCATCATGACTCATGTACAATGTCATCCAGTGTTTTATGGCATGCTCGATTTGGCCATATTAATTATGACAGTCTTTGTTTGTTGATAAAGAATGGTGATTATGGTTTGCCTACTATTCCTAGGAAATTGAAGCAATATGATGCTTGCATCATTGGAAAACACAACAAACAACCCTTTCATGATTCTACTTCCAGAGCATGTAGAAAACTTGAACTGATTCATTTTGACTTGTACGGTCGTATGCTTGTTCCTTTTGCAAATGGAAACAAATATATTATGACTTGTATTGATGATTATACCAGAATGTGTTGGGTGTAATTGCTAAAAGATAAATCACAAGCTTTTGAAACATTTAAAATTTTTCATGTATGGATTCAAAAAGAAGCTCAGTCTCATATTGTCTCTCTTCGCACTGATAATGGAAGATAATATACATCTAATGAATTTGAAAGCTACCTTCACCAACATGGGATCAAATATCAAACCACAGTTCCATACAATCCCCACCAAAACGGTGCGGATGAACGAATGAACAAGATACTCCTAAATATGGTTTGTTCCATGATGTTTTTCAAGAATGTTAAATTGATGTTTTGGGATGACAGGTGTAGTTTATGTAAAAAACAGGTGTCCATCTCATGCTCTTAAAAACAAGACTCCATATGAAATGCGGTATGGCCACATTCCTTCGTTGAGGCATCTCAAGGTCTTTGGTTCCACTTGCTATGTTTTGATTCGTAAGGAACACTGAAGCAAGCTTGAACTTGATGCAAGGAGTCAGAAGTGCATTTTCTTGGGGTACTCAAATACCACCAAGGGGTATCATCTTTATGATGAGACAAACAAGAAATTTATCCTTTCCAGAGATGTGATCTTTCTTGAATCCACTAAGAAAGACCAAACTGTTGAGAGGTAGCTTGATCATCTGGATAGATTCACTCGTGTAAAGACATGTCATGAATTTGATGACGAGATTCCACATCTTGAAGGGGGATCCTCATCTTTGGTTAATCACTAGAATCTACTTATAAAGCACCATCTTCCCCTCATGAAGAAGTTCATGCCACTTCATCAGAACTCGAGGTTTAGTTGGATGATGTGATCGAGCAGATTGAAAAGTTGAGGCTTCATGAGAACTTAGCACCATCTCAATCAACTGAGCAACCTGGACCATCTCATAAAGCTCCACCAAAATAACTCACAAAAGCACTTGAAAGTGTTCATCTTGATGAAATCGGAAAGACAAGAACCAAATTGTCCTTAAGACAAGATGGAGGTAATGTAAATAATTCAAAATCATGTGATGTAGTTGACATGGATGTTTCATATGATTGTGAGTTGAATTTATCTACTAACCTTGAACAAACTTCCTTTAAAGAAGATATTTCTCATGATGAGCGGAAAGAAGCCATGCAGAAGGAATATGATGCTCTCATCAAGAATGGGACATGAAAGTTGATGGACCCTCCATATGGAACCAAACTGATTGGCTACAAGTGGGTATTCAAGAACACATACATATTAGATGGCTCACTTGAAAAGCACAAAGCAAGGCTCATGGCAAAAGGATTTACACAGAGAGAAGGTGTTGATTACGAGGAGAGTTTTTCCCCCACAACAAAATGGGCTACCATCCACACTTTATTTTCCATGGCAACACAAAATGGATGGAAAATTCATCAAATGAATGTGAAGACTGCCTTCTTGAATGGAGACCTAAAATAGAATGTGTACATGTCTCAACTAGAAGGATTTGTTATGAAGGGACAAGAACATTAGGTATGCAAGCTCTATATGGATTGAAACAAGCACTGCGATCATGGTATGAAAATTTAACTAAGTGTTATCGTGCAATTTGTACTTTGATAGAAGGGAAAGGTAAATTAAAAAAATTGGCATAACGGGAGACTATCCTATCACTGTCACTTCGTTAGGATGTCTCTTTCTATTTAGGGTGGTAGGCTCAGGGCATGACGTCATCATTTATGCTTGATTTAGGGTTTTAATTGTGACATTTAATGTAAAATAGTATTTTTGATGTAAACTGGTCATGTTGGCCTTTTTTTACCTAAAGTGTAATTTAAGGTCAAGGGTATTGTATAAATAGAGAGTCTAAGCTCTCATTTTATGATTATCTTTCATTCACACTTGTGTGAGGTATGAAGTTTGCACCCTCATTAGGGTTTTTGGACTGAAATTCAGTGCGCACTTGTTGAAGGAGGGCTATTTTTGGTGATTTTGGCATTTTTCTTGGTGGAAAGTCTACAACTAGGTAATGTGCTAGATTATGCTTGGTAAATGTAAGTGAAATTATGCAATTCTTCTTTTACTTGAATGGTTATAGTATCTTTACTTTGAATTTTGCTAAAGCTTATGAAATTGTTGGCCTAAACCCTAGGGATCAAGCACATGTTATTGTCCTTGTTCTAATTTGCTATCCACCTACTAGATTGTGCCAAGGAGCCATTTTCTTGAAGCCATTGCTAGGGCCTTGCAATTGCAACACCCTAGCATTAATTGCTTCATTATAGCCGTTTTTGCTTCATCATTGAGTTAAAGAAGGAGGAAAATATATTAAGGCCTAGGGTTACCTACACCTTAGTAGGCGTTTTCCCATAGGGTTTGGTGGCTGAAGTCTTGGCTTACCGACACTTCATCCACCAACTCCTCTTGTCTTTGGCTCTCCTATTATCATTTGCTCCTTCAATTTTTGCAGCCACTTATTGACTCCATTTTCCCTAAGAAAGAATTAGTCTAAGACCTCTCCCTCTTGAGTATTTCGATCACAACCTTCAATACCTAAATCTTTGAACAGACTACTAACACCTTCTATCCCTAGATTAGATTGATATACTAACATTATTGTCATCGTTAATAAAGTAAACTGCAACCATATTTTGCAACATTTAAACCTTCTAAAAGTAATTGAAAAGGTTGACTAATGCACTCCCTTATTTGTTTCTGATGGATGTTGGTGTTATGACATTGATGATTGATCATTCATGCTCATTTTGAAGATTTTCTAAGGCATTAATTGTGAATTATTGTCTCGTAATTATTACTGCTACACTTCTTTGTTTACTTCATCAATATATTAGTCAATTGCTTTTATTGAGAAAGTCTCTGGTTATATGAAGTGCTAACCAACAAGTGCTCTTGCAAATATAGTTTTCAGTTGCTTTGTTCCAGTCAGGTACACTTCTGGTTTATTATCTCTTTATTGGTTGTTTAACCAGACTTTTTGATTGGTGGTGACTTGTGAGAGGGAACCTTTTTCCTTGGCCTTTATCCTTCGCCTTCTCAAAACCCCAAGTCACTGGGGATGTCTCCCGTAGGCCTACCACCCTAAATAGAAAGAGACATCCTATTGAGGTGACAATGATAGGATAGTCTCTCGTTACGCCAATTTGTCTTCATTTACCTTTCCCTTCTATCAAAGTACAAATTGCGCGATAACACTGAGCATCTTCTAAAATTAAATTTCAAGCATTTCAATCTTTACGATGCAACTTTGTTTTTCAAAATAGTTGGAAAAATTGTTGTGTATCTTGTAGTATATGTAGATGATATGTTCATAACGAGGAACAATGAGAACTACATTGCATCCATAAAGAAAGAGTTGAAGAAAGGCTTCAACATGACAGATTTGGGACATCTTCACTACTATTTGGGAATTGAAGTGATACAAAATCCAAAGTACATATTCATCTCCCAGAAGAAGTACATTGGAGAACCGCTGAACAAGTTTGGCATGGCTGAGTGCAATCTTGTTTCTACTCCACTGGAACAAAATTTGAAACTCACATCAAAAGAAGGGAATGAATTTGAGGATGCAACTAAGTATAGACAACTTGTGGGAAGTCTGATCTATCTTACTACCACCAGACCAACCATTTCATTTGTTGTTGGGATTCTTTCCAGGTTCATGCAAAAGTCTTATGAAGGACATTGGTCTACTACAAAAAGAGATATGAAATACTTGAAAGGAACTCAATATTTTGGACTTAGGTACTCCAAGATGAATGACTTCAATGTGTCTCGTAGCAAGAATCCTGGGAGGATCTGCCACATGCGATTGACTATAGGGTTATGAGTAATAGATTCAGGCCACTCTTCTATGGAGGCCAAGATAGCATGACTTATGTGACCCCTTCTTTGAAAGAGGATTTCACTTTGGTTCCATAGATAACCCACAAAGGGGAAAGAGTTGAAAACATACTTGATGGTTTCCTCCCAGGAGAGGCAAAGACAACATCTTGAGGGTCCAACAAAGACTCTTTTACAGAGGTTATCCCAAGTAAGCTCCATGTTTTGGAATTAGGTACTCTAAGGTGGATGACTTCAACTTGATGGAGTATCAACATCACAATATCTCATGAGTATTGGATAAGAAACTATCTCCTGGAGATCATGCAAACAATCATTCCCAACAGATTCCACAACAGAGGCAAAATATGTGGCAGTTGCAAAAGTGATGAAGGAGATTCTATGGCTAAGGAAAATACTTGAAGATTTACAGGAGAAACAAGTAAATTCTACTCCTCTTCTAGTTGACAATACTTCTGCAATCAAGTTGGATAAGAATACCAGATTCCATGATCGAACCAAGCACATTAACACAAAGTATCACTTGATTCAATATCATGTAGAGGCCAAGACTATTCACTTAAGACATTATTCCACAAATGAGCAAATTACAGACATCTTCACCTAAGCGCTAGGAAGAGAAAAAAATGAGAAGTTCAAAATGATGCTTGGACTCACACACACCCCTTCAGATCAAAGGGGGGAATGTTGGACACGTAATCCTTTGTGGTTGCGTTACTTGTAACTGTAATGTAAATATGAAGAGTCGTAGGTGATAGGAACGGTCACTCCTTGGGGAAGACCAACCATCATTGTTTTTTGTATTTATTAAGCTACAAGCTAATGAAAAATACATCAGTGTGGAGTTATGATTTATGCCCAATTCTTGGCCTGACAGTGTGGAGTTATGATCTCTACCCAATGCTTGGCCCGACAGTGTGGAGTTATGATTTCTGCCCAATGCTTGACTTTGTTTGGCATTGTTGGCACACCAATACTGATGGAAACATTGATGGCAACATTGATTCTCCAACACTCATGCTCCCCCTGTGACCATTGTTCCTCATCAATGTTTCTTATTCTCCCCCTTTGACATTAATGGCAAAGGGTATCTCTCCTTGGGGCTTCTCCCCCTATCATCATGCATCTGTTCTTTCTCTTCGTTACCATGCCTTTATTGTTTCTTTCCTTCTTTGACAAAAGGTAACTCCCCCTGTCTATATGTCTCCCCCTGTTTGCATGCTACTGATCTTCCTGTTTGGATCTCTTTCTCTGATGACTTCTCTTCCCTTGAATAAGATGTAGATCAATGTAGGCCTACCTATATATGTTTTATTTCCTCTCTTCTAGTGTTTCTTATTGTCCATTGGTGCTTCCTCTTGAATTTCACCGAGATATATTAAAAGCATTCATTACTTGATTTCTTTATTCACTTGTCATGTTTACTTGACCATACTATTCAATGATTTTCTTCTGATGATATAGATTTTGTTGATGGTTTCTCTTTCCTTGTTTTGTTGTTCCTTTCACTGCTTTCCTTTCCATGACCAATTGATCCCAACTGATTCCACTGATTCCAATTGTAAATACACTGCTAATGATCTTCTCTGACCCATGCTCTATGTACCTGCTAAGCATCTCATGAATCCATCTCTGTCCATATGTCACAAAACTATCCATAACTCTGCTACTCAACTGTCCACAATGCTGACCCATCTGTCACTGTACTATATGGCTACAATTGATCATCACATATCAAATGTGTCAACTGGTCTTCTCTATCTGCAAACCAAACTTTATATGCTTGGAACAACCTGAATACAATCATAAAATTTTGTCTGTGTAACTGCCAACTGGCACATGTATGGGAATACTACTTTCTCAATCGATCAATCTGTCATTTTGTACTTTTGCTATATGACTACTTTGAATCTGTCTCTGCAAATACTTCAACCTGCTCGAAGGATAGTTCTATGATCTGTAGTAGCCATTGCACTGACTCCCCCTGTTTAATATTCATATTTACTATGAGTCTCCAAGTCGGATGGGTCAGAACAATATTTTCTCTGATGTAGAGTAATCTTCCTCTTCATTTGTGGAGAAATCTTCCTTTTCATCCTCTTTCTGAATTATGTCATCATCGTGAGTTTTGACATCTTCTTCGTCATCCTCTGCCTAGATTCCGACACTTTTTTCATTGCCTGTAAATTCATTATGATCTTGTGCTGCTGCAAATCCCGTAAGTACCATTCCTTGGACCCATTCTTCATTTACCTGCTCGTCTCATTTTTCATTTCTTCTCCAAGCCTTCTTGTATCTTTCATCAGTATTTTCTTTCATGAGAGACTTTATCACACTTCTACAATTTCAAGCTATATGTCCATAGTTGTGGCATTTGTAACATTCAATGTTATGTTGAGCCACATAAGTATTTCTTTATTGATCATTTCTTTCATAAGCCCTTCAATTTACAACTTTATGTCCAAAGTTAGTACAATTAAAACAATGACCATAAAATAAATTTACATACATGGGAGTGAATGATATTCTTTGTAGTGTAGTCCTTTTGAAATCCTGCCTCGATTGATCAAAGTCTTCTCTTTGGTTGTTTCTTTCACAATGATTGAAGCTTCTTTGCTGCTTGAATGTAGAAGGTCTTATGTATTCATTCCTTTCTTATTCTTGTTGACCATGATTCCTTCCTTTGAGAACTTCTGCATAACTCCTTTGTTATGTTGCTTTGGTCATGGAGCTTGAACCTTCCTCAAAATGAATATTCTTGTATCCTAGTCCAGATTTGTCACTGTACGGCCTTTGAATGTTGAGAATGTTTTCTAATACTTGAGAACTTTTCAAGTTCTTGTTGAGCTTGTTGACTTCAACTCTCAATGTCACAATTTCCTTTTGAAGCTTCTCACACTCATTTTCTTTCTTTATCATATGGATATGCATTACTTCTTCCTTTCTCTTTCCTTCGTCAAATTGGATTTTCAAATAGATGTTTTCTTCTTTGAATTATTTGTTTTTCTTCCTTTCTTTCTTCAGCTCATTTAAAGCACTGATTAATTATGCCTCAAGATTCACTTCACCTTCTTAGTTGTTTTTCTTATTTTTTGTAGCCATAAAGAGTACTCTCTTTGAGTCACCGCCGCTTTCATCATCTTCGTCAGATGAAGAACTATCTTCTATTGCGTAAAGATTTTTCTCGAAGACTTTGCTTTTATCTTTCATGTTTCCCTTTTAACATTTATTTTCTTTCTTGGGATCTTCCTCTTCATCACCGTCTGATTTCTTAGCATAAGGACACTTATTTGCAAAATGACCAATTTTACCACAATTAAAACATTTTAAGGGAAACATACCTTTATACTTGCGGGTTCCATTCTTCAACTTCCTTACAAAGTTGGCCATTTCCTCATCCTCATCTGAATCATCGTTATAGCTGCAATTTGGATTTGACTCAGGATTTTTCTTCTTCTTTATCCTCCTGAATGCTTTAAAAGTTGCTTCTTATGTGGATGGATTTTCCTGTACTGTTCGCATTTCATAAGCTGTAAATATTCCATGTAGGTCATCCATGCTTATCATACTGAGATCTGCGCTTTCTTCTAGTGCTAAAATATTAGGATCAAATCTCATTGGAAGAGATCTCATTATTTTTTGAACAATTATAGATTCGTCAACTTTTTCTCCCAATCCTTTAATTGCATTCACCGTTTCATCAACTCGTAAAAAGCAAGCTACAATGTTTTCATCTTCCTTCATCTTCAACTATTCAAATTGACCTCTGTAAGTTTGAAGCTTGGCCATCTTGACTTTAGTATCCCCTTTATAAACATTATGAAGTTTGTCCCATATTTGCTTTGCAGAATCACAATGCATAACCTTGACATATACTGAATCAACCAGACCATTCAGGATAGCATTTTTAGCCCTCAAATTGTTTTGACTGTGTTTCTTTCCATCGTTTTCTGTTGGAGGAGTGGTAGACTCTTTGTATCTGTATACTATCGATTGCCAAATATAAAATCCCCATGCCTGTACATATGTTTTCATCCTTTTTCTCCATAATGCATAGTTTTGTCCATCAAACCGTGGTATTCCAATCTTATACAAACTGTTGCTCTCCATGATCTTCCTTCCAGTGGTTTAACTGTTTCCTGAAGGAACCTGCTCTGATGCCAATTGTTGGAATACTGAGAGAGGGGGGGGGTGAATTAATATGAACACTTTTATCACTTTTAACCACAATATATATTATTCAACTTGATCGACAATATTCAACAATATATCATAAATGTATCATCTATGATTACATTCAATATATCATGAGTATATAATAAAAAACAACATCACATCAACATCATTACAACAAATACAAAGTACATACGTGGAAACCCAAATGGGAGAAATCCACATAATGCTTTCTTATATATATCAAGAATTCATTTAGAGGAAGCACCAACTTCCAAATTTTCCAGCTGCAACTGGAAGGAGGCTACAACCCCCTATTTACAAGTTCCAACCTAAAGGAAGCTGCAACTCCATGAATTTTCTAGATCCAACCAGAAGGAGGTTACAACCCCCTGATTCTCAGGATCCAACCTGAAGGAAGCTCCAACTCCCTGATTCTCTGGCTCGAACCAGAAGGAGGCTACAACCCCCTGATTCTCAGGCTCCAACCTGAAGGAAGATCCAACTCCCTGATTCTCTGACACTAGCCGGAAGGAGGCTACAACCCCCTTTCCTTGCCCCATCCTGCCACCCTGAAATATAAGTGTAGATCAATTGTCACTACCACAATCATTGCCACTGTCACTATTACTGCCACTGCCATTGTCAGTGTCACTGCCACTTTCACATCAACCTGTAACCTATCACTATCACTGTCACTGTCATCGATACTCAACCATATCCTCTCACATGGATCATATACCAATGACACCTCTCAACTATATGTCCAACATAAAAAATACATGCCTCTACCAAACATATACCAAGATCACCAACATACCATCACAAGATATGTGTCTCAACCATGTACCATACCAAGCATCAACCATGCACCACAACTTGTACCATAATAAGTGCATCAACCATGCACCAACACCTATACCAAATCGTGCATCAACCATGCACCAAAACCTGTACCATACCATTTAACAAACATGTACCAAATCATGCATCAACCAAAACCTGCGCCATACCATGTGCCAACACCATATCATGCATCAACTATGTATCTCACCACACATCAATGTCACCAAGGAATGCCTCATAGATATACCAAAAATGTATCTCAAACAATGTGCCCAATATCCAAGATGCTCCTCAAACCACGTGCCTCGACCATATACCATATCACTCATGATATGTACCAACACCATGTACCATAGGATATATCAAGCAAGTACCATCAATGGTGTACCTCAACAAAGTACCAAACAACCAAGATAATATACCAAATATATGCCTCAACCATGCACCTAATATGTGCCTCAAGCATGTGCCAATGCCTAAACAATATACCAAAGACTTGCCTCAAGCATGCACCATAACATCATCAACATGTAACCCTCAAAACATGCATATAAACATACCCGTAACTTTATAACAAACCTGGTGTATGTGATCACAGACCTGCAAACCTTCCTCAACTTCAACAATAGTAGAATAATATCTTCATCAAACTTTACCTTAGTCTCACAGGACTAGTTTTTGGATTAGTGACAAACCCTAACTTTAAACAAGCATAAATCCATACCTATAATGAACAAAGTTCTGAAACTTGTACCCAATATTATTCAATATCTTCTCTACAATTCCTCCAAGTTTCATTGCTTGGAACCTCCCAAAAAAGGAGTTATAGCAAAAATGACATACCTTGCTGAATTTTGTCTTATTCTATAGAGTGAACTTGTTGAGCATGCAACATGTGGAATATTTGATATATAGATATGAAAATCACATACAACATAATAAGACCTATACTCTATCCAATGCATTTTGTCTCACTGAATTTGGATCCTCTATGAAGAAGTTATGACTGTTTTACCCGGAACACATGTTTGAGACTAATTTCCGTACTAGTAAAAAACTCTACTTTCCACAGATTGTATCTTAGAAAATACTATGACCCATATGATAAAATGTTTATCATAGGTACCTTGACATGTATTCTCAATCTCCTCCAATTTTCATTATCTGAATCATTCTAGAAAAAAAGTTATAACGAAAATGGTAAGATGTCATGTAAATAACATACCTTAGGACACATCCTCACAAGATTTCATCCTCCCTTGGAATTTTTCCCTTTTTCACTTCATCTTCCCTTTGAAATTCACCTCAAATCTCATTGGTCACCTCAAATAAAAATCACTTGCTCACTTAGACAGATATTCGATAAACTTGTGTGTACAAATGAGAGGCTCTTGATGTGTATTTATGCTTTTCTAAGTGACTTCTTTACTTAACTTTAGAGCCGACTTGTAACTTCTTGTTTACAACTGTTTTACCCTTTTTCCTCATATTGGGGTTAACTAATAACTTCTCGTTGCAACCATTTATGGGATTCTTAACCAGACTTTTGGGCTTCTTAACCATGCTTTGGGGCTTCCGTCTTCAAGACCTCATAACTCCTCAACCATGAGGAACCACGTGGTATACCATATATCAACGGAAATGACATGACGAGGAATATCCATCCATGAGTGAGTTACCTACATTTACACTATCCTTCATGTCCATATTCCTCAACCAAATTTGGGTCCCATAACCACACCTCCGATGCTACATGTAGACTACATCAAATGCACCCAACTAACTCACCATCAATCTCGATCATACAAATGCCAATCAATTGTCCAACAATATTATCCACATATCTAGACCTCTCTAAGGGTTGACATCAATGACAACCAACTGTCCAAACCAATTGTCCAACATCAAGGTATTTTGACATAGGTAACTAGGAATCTCACTACTGGGAACTCAAGGGAACTCACTGTTAGGAAAAATATTAGTAAATAACCAACAACAACCTTGTTTCCGTAGTGCAACTAATATAAGAGTGCACTCTTCAGGCCTGACAACCTGGTTCTTCGACAGTGCAACTCACATAGGAGTTCACTCTTCATGCTTGACAACCTGGTTCTTCTGGAAGCCTGGAAACTTAATTCTTCTACAAGCCTGACAACTTGCTTCTTTTACAATACAACTCACATAAGAGTTCACTCTTTAGGCCCGACAACCTGGTTCTTCATGTTGTACATCCCCTCTAGTCTTAGGCATCCCTTTCACTGATATATAGTTCCTTAGGTGATCCATCATTTGCCAAGGTGTTCCTTAGGCGATCCATCATTTGCCAAGGTGTTCTCTTGTAGACAAATGCCAACTTGCGGCTAGATTTCCACTAGCAATATATAACATGTGGCAATCATCCCATATGCATCATATGCATACATTCAATATGAGACATCATCATACAATTTTTGATTATAAAATTTCAAATCTGTCTTACATAGGAAAACAAAATTTTCCAAACATGAATCCTTTGCTCATAATTGCTTGGTTCTTGCAACAACATGCATCAATCTTCCTTATGGCTTACACCACTACCATATCCAAGACCATTCTTCCTGCAACTTTCTCAATTTCCATGCAACCAAACAAATTGTTAGCATATCATAACAATTTCCAATTATTAATTTTTCAAATTTGGTTATACAAGAAAAATAAAAATTCCCACACATGAGATTTCTTCTCATTATGTTTGGCTCTTGCAGTGGTATATATTAGTCTTCCTTACGGGCTTGCATTATTTCCATAGCCAAGACCATTCTTCCTGCATTTTTCTCAATTTTCTTGCAACCAAACTAGTTGTTAATATCTCATGCACAATATTTGCATTCAGTCCATGAAGTGATTTTCATAATTATATTAATCTAAAAATTATATCACATCCAACTATTATTCATATTAAAAATGGAATTCATCCATTAATCAAATTATCTAGAATGAAACTATCATTCACGGTATACACATTATCAGTGCATCAAGCTTTTCATAACACAATCAAACTTTACCAATAAATAAAACCATGTTACCAATAATCATGGACACATCTACACAATGCATCCTTGCATTGACTCTAGAATACCATATGTTCATGTCATGTATTCCACCATGTGATTTGGAAGGTATGGCCCATGTCTCAATACCTCATCCAAACTCTTCCCCACAACCTATCCCATACTTTGGATACATTCCTCTTCAACCCATACACAACACTAGGAACATCATCCCTTAGTGCTATTTAGTGTAGGGAAAAAGGTTGCAGTACAAACCTCAGTTACGTAGGGGAAAACCATTATGCACTTGGATGACACTATAGCCTTTCCATATCCATTCTCATCATGGCCTCACGCATGACCATCTCTAATGGAATTCATTGCTACATCAAGAGTAATGTCTCTTGACTTAACTCGATTATGACCTCATAACCAACATAACACAATATGCAATTAATTTTCCATAAATGCATTCAAGGAACAAATACTATTTGCATACTCAAGGCCTCCCGCCTTTGCATCAATTTAAATATTGAGATTCGACTGAGGGAATTCTTACCTCAATTCCCTTCAACAATTATATGTCATAACAACCTCAAATGCATACATGTATGGTTGTCATCAATTTACTTGATGCTATCTGATCAATTGGCAGTTTATAGAAGCTCACATGCTCCCTTTTCCATTCTCTTGATCAACATTCCCACCATCCTCATCTTGTCTTCATATGGATGGATACCATAAGCAACAATATCAACATGCTATAATCATGTTTCCTGGATACAAAATCCATCATNACAATTATATGTCATAACAACCTCAAATGCATACATGTATGGTTGTCATCAATTTACTTGATGCTATCTGATCAATTGGCAGTTTATAGAAGCTCACATGCTCCCTTTTCCATTCTCTTGATCAACATTCCCACCATCCTCATTTTGTCTTCGTATGGATGGATACCATAAGCAACAATATCAACATGCTATAATCATGTTTCCTGGATACAAAATCCATCA
>SNQJ01S0173453.1:22343-32904 GCA_010110895.2 Picea sitchensis | reverse complement strand
TGTAGGTCATGGCCACCAATCATACAACATGGATCCATGTCGTCAAAATGATACATAGCCACTAGGAATACACTGTGGATCTATGTGAGAGGACTTGAATAATGACATAGGCATGTGTTGGCAGCCATTTTGCATTTTTATCTTTTCCTTACAAGCTGCCCACACAAGGGTTTTGAACCCTCAATACTCGTCGCAATTCTTTAAAACAAAACGACACGATTATCTTGCGCATTCGCACACCTGCCTTTCATTTTCATTTTCACGACTGCAAGCGTGAAAACCTTGATTTGGAATTCATGTCGATGGCATTAAAATCATCTTTGGATTGTTATGAGTCCTTTTGTTATGGTGGTCATAATTTTGTTTTTACCACTAACTCACTAAAGGTCATACATTTGTCAAAACACCAAACCTTTATTCACTTTGCATTTTTGTTAATATGGTTTCAATTATAAGTTCTTGATGCAATGGTATGTGATGTTTTTGACTAAATCTTTGGTGCAATGGTTTCATACAACGCATTAACTTTGGGATTAAATCCTTGATGAAATGTTGGATATATTGGTTTCTTTCAAGTCATACAAACGCTATGGTCGATTTAACATTCGGACCGATTATTGGTTATGAACACCATGGTTTTCATATGGTTATTTGATATTTCATTTGGTTGAAATATTTTTGGATATACATTGTTATGATTTGAAAAGGAGTTGTTCATTGTACAACCAACATGATAGCTCTGCATGGTTTCAATTCCTACTCCACACTCGCACACTTAGGCATTAATGTCTGCCTTGTATCTCAGGCTACCTCTGTTTGTTTTGGGGAAACCTGTGAGCATTTGGTCCTGCGTCTACCTTGTCCAACCCCCTCACCGTTTACCCTTCTCACTGTGTGCTCTCTCC
The DNA here is from genome assembly GCA_010110895.2 of Picea sitchensis. Lineage (NCBI taxonomy): Eukaryota > Viridiplantae > Streptophyta > Pinopsida > Pinales > Pinaceae > Picea > Picea sitchensis. The sequence continues at coordinate 31,999 of SNQJ01S0173453.1, read as the reverse complement.
TATGGCCCCTGTAGTGCATATTGAACCCCATGGTGTTCAGAGTCTGTTATGGTTTGATAGTGCCAGAGGAGATTGCTTAGGCTAACCCCGTAATTGCCTCCCAGAGACACATTTTTGCGTGGGCGATTCTGGGAAAATGGTTTTGAATCAGATGAAACCCTTGAAAACCCAGAACCAAAATTAGCCCCTTTACCTTCCTTGTGGAAGGTTTCTTTAGAAATTTATTTATTACAGAGTTATATCTCATGTTTTAGAGGTCAAATCTCAGATCTTCTTCATGGCTGAAAGGTGCGTTTTGGTCTGTGTGCATTTGTTGAAATGTTTATTACTTCTCCAGGCCTGTGCCTCAGAACCTCTCTCACTCGACCTGCCTTTCCCCCTCCTACACTCTTTCCCCCTATTGAACCCTTGATCAATCCAAAGATTCATCAAGCAGTCTGTCAGCAAGTTGAAAGACAACATGCTCTGTTCTCTTTAGAAATGTTGAAGCAACTACTGCCTTTGTTAACTCAAAGTTATCCTTACCAAATCGTTTTCCTACAGCCCAGGTATGTTATTTCAACAATTTTTTTTAGAACGATTCTGTTTACTTCGAATTACCAAGAATGATTTCATTTTGAATTGTGTTTGCATTGAATTAGTACAAAAGATTTCTTTGCTAAAATAGCTCTGTTTTGATTGAACCGATTTAATACGATTTTGTTGTTCTTGAATTAGTATAAATGATTGTGTTGGCTCTGAGTTAGTTTGATATAGTTCTGTTTTGTTTGATTCAAAAACGATTCTGTTATTTTTGAATTGGCATAAAAGATTTCGTTTTGAATTAATATAAACTATTGTGTTTGCAAAGGATTTGTTTGCTAAATCGAGTATAGTTCTGTTTTGATTGAATTGATTCATAAACGATTTGGTTTGTTTTTGAATTAGAAAAAATGATTTTGTTTTAGTAATAAAGGAGTTGTTTGGTAAATCGTATCTAGTTCTATTGTGATAACATTGATGCAATAAGACTCTGTTTGCAAATAATGACCAGCTACAAAATCGTGAGATTCTGTTAGCTAGTCATAAAATTGGAATTTCTGTTGATTTTCTAAATGAACACAATCTGAACAACATGTATTTTTGCCCATCTACAGGTACACACGAATTTCAATGGGAGTTGGACCTGCTATGGCAGTTTAGAACATGCTTTTGTTACACATTTTTGGGATTAGATTGTTAGTCTTAGGCAGAAATAGAGATTTGGGAGATTGTTCCCATATTTTTTGCAAACAGTTTTTGATAATTTCCACAGGGATGTTTTACCCTGTGGCCTTTAAATACTTATTATTTTTTGTAAACAAGCCATCACTGTTGGGAGAACAAAGACTATGGACTTATGATGATATAGACTTGAATGGAAGTGGATCTTTTGTAACAGCTTTAGCTTTCAATTTATCATACTTTCGTTCAGGTTTTGTGCATTTTAATTTGTGACAAAGTTATTGACTACTTTAGATATCAAGACTTGTTGCAGGTTGATGAGTCATGATTTAAATTTTTTCCATATTTATTGTGTCTCATTTTTACTCACAACAGTTATTCTGTTTAGATTTAATTAACAAAAGGTTTATCTTCTTAATTAAATGAACGATTATGTACAAATCTTCGCACAGGGATTTATCTAAATGTGATGATTTGTAAATTATAAGATTGCTGTTGTTTTCTGTCTTGTTTGTTCTGTCATTTGTATCCAAAGAGCACTGCTGCTTCCTGTTTACAAGAAGCTTGTGGAAAATCTGGTGCGGGTTTACTCCCATCAAACAATTGAATCAAGTACTGTGCACAGGACAAATAGGAAGCATTACTTCAGGTTAGTTTGTTATTTGCAATTTAATAGTTAATAAATTTGAGAATTCTCAGTAGTTTAGTTAGATATATAGTTCAGATTTAAAGTTAGGATTATTATTTTAATTGCTCAGCTTAGACAATTTTCATTTTATTCCTTTCTCATAAAAATTATAAAAACAAAAAATAATAGTCTCGCTATCATTTTACAAATGATTTTGCAGGTTTTAATTAAAATTTGCATTCTGTAAATAATGTGCATATGTGATTGAGATTTAATTGTGTTTATAGCTGAACATTTAATTTCATAGAATTATTATCGTATAATATTAGTAAGTAAGCTGTATATATATATTTCAGATTTGTATATAGTTTGCTGTAGTTTCTTTTTCCACTTAGATTAGTTTCTTTAGTTTAGTTTTTCTTTCATTTTCTTAGGACTTAGATCGGCCAACGGAGCTGCTAAACCCGTTGGAGTGGATCATCCCAAACGACTTGGGTTATTTAGACAACCCTGGACCAGATCCACCCCTCCAGTTGACGAGCATTCAATTTTTCCCGTCAACACCATGTGACATCCAAAGTGGATCTATGTGCCGATACAAATCATACATACTCCATCGCAGCCTAGATAAAAAATATGAGACCCAAGGTCTTCAATCCTATCACCTGAAAATATGAATCTAGCCATGCGATTACATGTGTTGAAGTCGAACATGGTAGAAACCACTTGATTACTGGTCGTTGATGAAAACCATTAACAAGTGCGAGGGAATTCACCATTGATGTCAATGACTCCCAAGGTATTGAAGTACAATCCAAATGAATGCGAATGAATGAGATGAATTTGAGCACTTGGCGGAATATCTCGATCAGGGATCAATGATGTGAAACCCCTATCAAAAACGAAGAGACCTCCCATTAAAGCATGTAGGTTCCAAGGTACTAAATGATTTCTAAGTCTCATTTCTGGATAATGAGTTGGAGTCGACAGAACAAGAATCGTCATAGGAGGGCCTTGATGTATCCCCCATCAATGACACGAAATAAGTAATAGATTTTGAGGGTGAAACAAAGTATGAATACAGGTTGAAATGGACACAGGGAAGGCCGACATAGTAAGAATGGACAACTGCAGATGGCCAACTCAATATAGGGCTTGTGTGAACTTCTCTTGAACATATGAACGACACGACCAAGGACTTGGCAGGACTGACTCAAAGACAACCCAAGATATGACCTTGTAACAAGTCGAACGAGAGACAAATGGATTTCCCAACCTGGATTCAAATGATGAATAGGGGGTGTCATGTTCAAGAGTAAAACTTACTGCCATTAATACAAATACGAAAACACATCCCTTTCCCAAAATTTCCCCCACCATTTCTGGCGAGTACCTCTTTATTTTTACACAAACTTGAGGAGGATAACATATGCTTGTTGATGTAATCTCATCCTTCAGATGAGTCCCTCGGAGTATATTTAACAAACCCTAGAAAGGAGTGGCTCGGTCCCATTGCGGGTCTTTCGATGTTTGGTTCGGTCCTAGTTCCTTTTTCATAAAAGAGTTCGACGAGACCGAAAAAGTGATAAACTATCGCCCATTGAACATTTTCTTCAAATACTTTAATGAGCATGAAAAGAACAAGATCGCTCGACAATATTTTCATTTTTATGGAGCATGAAAAGAGATTAAAGGATATTCCGTTACATTCATCGTTTTTGTGTTACCATGACGAGTATGAAAAGACAAGAAAAAGTATACTCGGTTACGTTCTCATATATTTTCGAGTGCGAGAATGAATGAAGACTGAGCTCGAGGTTTTTCCTAAAAAACTCTAAAAAAGTAGTCATACATGCGACAAAAAGAAAAAACATCCGCACCCCCTCGTTCGGACTTCGAAGTTGCTATATTTGCGAAAAACCACACTCACAAGGCTATTAGGTTTTATAAACAAAGCAATAAAAATAATATGAAAAATCAATAAAAAATAGTAAAAAGAGAATAAAAATGGGTGAAAATGACTTTTTACCATTTCATTGTTTCTTTGCCCAAAAACTTGTCCAACATACCTCATTTTCCCCCAAATTTCTTTTCTCAATTGCCGGAGGCACAAGCGATCATTCGGCGAATGGTTTCAGCCAACGAGGTAATCTCTTGATTCTCTAACTTTCCATGGTTTATTTTTGTTTTTTATTGGCAATTTTTTGGGTTTTGAGTCCATTTTAGGGTCAGAACATGCGCCCAAGCATTCTCGCAGGTGGCCTTCAGGGCACCTGCGAGAATATCGCACTGTGAAAAATGTCCACCTGCGGGGGCTGAAAAATTGATTTTAAAGTGAGGTATTGCTCAATAAAAATTATGCAAGAGTTTAAAACATGTTGCTGACTTCCCTCTCATGGATATTTTGCAGGTGTTTGACCATCACGATGTTGGAATGGAGAGAAAGAGAACATGAGTAGGATGATGCCATTGCCGGGAATGACCCGGGTATAGTCGTTGCCCTCCGGGATTGTGGGCTCTTGAAATTTTTCAGGATCCCAGGCATGAGATCCCAAATCAGGTTGTTGGAATATCTGGTCCACCTGTGGGAAATGGATCAATAATTATTTCACGTGGGAGTCCATACGCTGACACTAGATATCGAGGATATCTATTTTTTAACAGGGTTGTCACGACGTGGATACCATGCTACTTTGACAGGAGGTAGAGGCGGTGGACTCCCTATGAGTGAGTATTGTCACCAATATTATGTTCTCGAGGCAGAGAGAAGCAAGAGTAAGGTTTCCATTTGGGGGGTCCAAGATCTAACCCTACAGACCATTTTTTTACTATTGCACGCATGGCTGGGAGAGCGGCTCCGCACATGGCTCTCCAGAGCTATTTCCAATATGCCATAGAGTGCACAGAGCCTCGGGTTTTCAACTGGTCGGATGCAGTTCTCCGCAGTATGAAGAGACAATTGACAAAGTGTAGAAAGGGTGACTTGAAGCAGTTTGGGTATGAGTCACTTTTGGTGTCATTCTTCCTCGAGAGGGTCCCACTGCTGTGACTACAGGTTGATTGGGGTTTACTGGCCCTACATGATCTGAGGATGTTGAGGTGGTGTAACCTCATGGATCGACACATAGCAGGGCCTATAATCAAGTATAATGATTCATTTTTTGACTGGTTGAGGCCCCAGATGCTGATGATCGACGACTATGCATATGCTAGTTTGGATTTCCGAGGGGATATGGATTTGTGCCTGCCTGAGGATGATCAGTGGGGTGACTTAGGTAAGAAGTACACATTTTGTTCTTTTTAATTTTTTTTGCAAATTTTATCATATGAAATGTTTTTATGTTTATCCAAGAACTAATCCAAAATTTTCTTTTTGATGACACAGATGTGGGGCCCTATCGACCTCCAGGAATGTCTCCCATTTAGAGGTGAGGAGAAGCGGCTCCAGTGGTGAGATGGAATGTCGAAGACTACGAGGCAGTGGAACAGAACTTAGAGGGGTTGACCGCGAATGTCCCGAATATTGCTATTGGGGAGATCCCGAGAGGTTACCAGTGCCATATTGTGGGTGTTTCTGAGTCTCTCAGTCGATTGCTCCGTAGGGTAGCCCGAGTAGTTGTGTGTTATCGTGAGCGTCATCCATGATGCTATTTTGTAGAAGCTATGGGCTTCGTATTTTGATATTTTGATCCTTGGACATAAACTTTGTGTAAAAACTTTTGATCATTATATACATATATACGGCTTCTACCTGCTTATTTTGTGTTGTGTTATACATGTAATGTGTGATTGGTTTATAAATGTCCCAAATGTCTATCTAACACATAGTTAGCTAAGGCGTTAGTCAATGTATTTAGACATCTAGGAATTTGATGATATTCGATATAATCAAAATAACGTTCCAAGAGGCGAATTCGTAAATATCCCGTAATAAAGTAGGACTTCGGATAGAATATACATTACTTAACTGTAGTACTACTAGCTGTGAATCAAGTTGTATAACTAGGTGGAAGATATTAAGCGAAATAGCATCAATCAACAATTTGATGATGACGCTATATTTTTCAATATTATTGGTCACACGACCGAGGAACACACCTTGTAGACTGATAAGTTCGTTTGTAGGGGTGTAAATTTCCCATGAAGCATAAGAAAGGTTCTGAGTACTATAGCTAGTGCCATCAGCGAAACCAATGTGGGGTGGCGAAGACTTTGACATCTGGAAACCAAGCATAACGCAAGATAAGAGGTCGAGGGTAGAGACCAAATAACGAAAAAGCATACTAAAGTAGCAAAAAGTATGATACAATAAAATACAAGCACTCATGCACAGGTGATCTTAAACATAGTACTTCTTTAAGTACAACCCATTTCTGGGTTCACTCAAAGGGATACTGACGTAGTCCACCAACTCGTAAGCTCCTTTCTTCAAAATTGGCCTAACTATATAAGGACCTCGTCACATAGCTTCAAATTTTTCAGCTCCTAGCATATCCCAATCTTGTTCGTAAAGGAGAACCAGATCACCTTCGGAGAAAACGCGTGGCTTGACATGTTTGTCGTATTACGCTTTGACGCATTTCTTCTGGGCTTCTATAACTAGGGTGGCATCACGACGGGTTTCATCTAATTGCATGAGATACAAAAGAAGTTATTCTTCGGCAGAAGTGTTTGGGAGACGTTCAACGACTAGTTTTAGGGAGGGTATCTCACATTCAATCGGCAAGATGGCTTCTAGACCATAGACTAACTGGAATGGTGTAAACCTGGTAACAGATTTAACGGATGTCCGGTAAGCCCACAATGTTGAAAACAACATCGTGTTCCAACTCATTTTGTGAATCCCTATCATTCGTCGAAGCATGGTAATGAGGATTTTGTTTATTTCTTCAACTTGGTCGTTGGCTTTTGGGTAATAGGGTGTTGAGTTTTCATGGCACAGAACCAACTTTTTAGTGAGTCCGAACATCATGAATTTTCTAAAGTGGCTACCGTGGTCAGTAACAATAGCTTGAGGAACACCAAACTGAGCAATGATGTGATTGGATATAAATAATGCTACAGTCCTTCTGGTATTGTCGAATGTTGGCATCGCCTCAACTCATTTTGTAAAATAATCTATGGCTACAATAATGTATCCATGCCCCCCAGCCGAGTGAGGGTGACATGTCATGAAATCGATACGCCATTTCACAAAAGGACCAATGAAGACCACAGGGTGTAGACGAGCAGGGTGTGATCATATTTTATTGTTGTAGGTTTGGCAAGCGTGGCATTTTTGGACGGAAATTAAACAGTCGTTGAATAAAGAAGGCCAAAAATACCCCGCTTGTAAGATCTTATGGGCAGTAGCATACCTAGACATTTGACCCCCACAAACTCTAGAACGACAGTCATTTAGGGCTTTCTCAGCTTTGTCAAATGTGAGGCATCATCGAAAAACAGAGTCAATCCCACGATGATAAAGAGTATCACCGAGGATAATATATTGATGGGCTTGGTAGCATATTCGACGGTGGTCAGTGCTAGAAAAATTGGGCCAGAAATTCTGGGTCTGGAGATATATGATGATATCTCCGTACCAAAGGTCATTGGAACTGATCAAGAAAAGGGATTCATCGAGTAATGAATCGCCTGCTACATTTTTCGTTTCAGAGCAGGGAAGGTCACATATCAACTCGGAAAACACCAAGGATTTCCTGGACTTAGCACGTTCGAATTCTAAACAAACTCCTGGAGTATTATGATCCATTTGGAGTATTTCCCCCCTAGCAATTGGCATGTAAGAATGTGCTGCATAGGTTTGTAGTTAGAAATTACCGTAGTCTTGCGAGAAAGGATATAGTGCCGAAAATGTTGAACAGCCTGGATGGCTTCCAATGCCAGTTTTTCAACATGTAAATACTTGGTTTTTGTAGTCATGAGACTCCGACTCAAGTAATAGATGACATGTTTGTCATGAGAATAATCCTTCTGGATGAGAACCATAGCGATGGTATAGTCTAAGGCTGCGAGGTAAAGGAAATAATCCCGACTGTAATTAGGTGGGAAGAGTAGTGCGGTACATGTCAAAGACAGTTTCAAAGCTTTGAAAGCTTTGTTGGCAGTGGTATCCCATACGAACTCAGAACATTTCTTGAGCAGTCGCGTAAATCCAAGAGTTAGCTCAGCATAGTTCGGGATGAAACGACTGAGAAAGTTTGCCTTCCCTTGCAAACTTTGTAACTGGCAAAGTGAGGAAGGAGGAGGAAGATTGAGAATCACCTTGACCTTCAAAGGATCCACCTGAATCCCTTGACGTGAAACAATAAAGCCCAGAATTCGTTCGGATTCTATGCAGAAAACATATTTGTGGGGATTCAAGCGTATATGGTAAAACCGACATCGAAGGAAAATGGCGTGGAGGTGTATTGGATGATCTACATGGAACATGGAATGAGTGGGTAAGTCATCGAGATATGGCTGCACGATGTGCTTTATATCATGAAAGGTGTAAGACATAACACATTGAAAAGTTGCACTGGATTTCTTTAAACCGAATGGAAGTTTCCAGTAGGAGAAAGTGCCCCAAGGACAAACCCTACCAGAAATGAGGTCCTTTGAAAGGGGGTCGAGGAAGTGTCAGAATGAAACCAGGAACAAGATGGTACCCACAAGGAGTAGAAACACCAGGAGTCCTGGATGATATTTGTGTAGGAGCGGGAATAGAAGCATTCAACACATGATATCTGGGCGCAAGTGTTGGGGTGAATCTGGGAAAAAGAGGTGTGCCAATGGGGGCTTAGCTAGCCATTGTAATCTCGGTGTGAGGACTCATAGTATCTGGGACCATTATGTAATGGACCATTTGTATAGGGATAGTCAAGATGTGGTTAGCTGGCGGAGCATCTATACCAGGAAAATAATAGGCAGTAGTAAAAGGTATTGCATCTAGATCAGATGTTTCAGGTAGATCAGGTGTGACTATGATATCAACGCCTACTCTTGAGCCAAAGAGATCCCGTCTAAAAATGCCAGTAGTCCAAAAAGGTTCTTGACCCTCAGGTCCTGTGAAAGGTCCATTTGGTAATCCAGAAGTCTGAAAAACTATATCCTCGGAAGAATTCACTCGAACAATACGTCTCTCGGAGTCGTGAGGAAGTCAGAAGTCCTCTCGAGAATTGGTAATTTGAAACCATTCTAAAGAGTTAGTTCTTTCCACTTGTGGAGTGGCAAAGTCTTGGACTTCACTCTGTTGAGGAGAGCCCTCCGGTGAGTTGGTAGGCAAGGGTTGAGAACCTTCCAGATCTTCTTGGGGTAGGCCTTGCATTCTACATGAATGACATGGAGGGTCAATTGTGATCGAGTTAGAATATTACGAAAGAAATTATATGGCCAACTTGGGTACACAAACAACACACGCTAGTCAAATCTAGGAAGAAAAAACAAGAAAACAAGACCTTCTAATTCCGAAGTCAGTAGTTGGTGATGAAATCCAACGTCGTGATGACAAGACAAGAAGGGGCTGGGCCAGGGTGGAAAATTTACGTTGACTACCTGCTTAACGGACTTACACCCTGTTGCAAGATTCCACACACAATCATGGGTATACCCTCGAAGGAGCCCGAGTGAGTCTGGCTAACGTTGATTCAAGGTATCGTGAAGACTTACCCCTTCACAGTCACCTTGTGTAAGACCCTAATAAGATAGGCTATTGAGGTTACCACCAAGGTTACCACCAACAACAATGATGCCTGGGGGAATAGTCGACAGTCCGATCCACATGCAAGGGTAGGGTATCTAGCCCAAAATCAGCTTGAGAGGCTTCCACTCATCATTGTGGGTA
>SNQJ01S0173453.1:0-20337 GCA_010110895.2 Picea sitchensis | reverse complement strand
TTTCTTCTTCAGTGTCACTTCTTTCAATCCTTGGATGAGGACATTCAAATTCAACGTGACCTACTCCTTCACAATTGAAGCAAAAGAACTAACCTCTATTTTATTCTTTGAAATCTGAGATGTTGTAATCTTCTTGAACTTCTTCTTCTTCTTCCGCTTCTTCCCTTGCATAAAGTTCTTGTAGCTTGTCCCAAATATATTTTTCTGATGCACATGATACCACCTTGGATTTCACTGAATCTGTCAATCCATCCAGGATGGTATCTATTGCCAGTTTGTTGTTCCTTTTTGCTTCCTTCTGAGCTGTAGTCTTTGGTTTCTTCGAAGCATTATATCCCGAAGAAACTGAGATCCAAACATCTTCCCCAAGAGCTTTCAAGTAAGTTTCCATTCTATTTTTCCAGTATTCAAAATTGCTTCCATCAAATGGTGGAATCCCATTTGGAATGTTTCCTTCCATTTCTGCATAGGATCTTCCTTCCAGTGGTTAAACTGTACTGAAGGTAACCCACTTTGATACCAATTGTTGATACTGAGAGGGGGGTGAATCAGTATCAAGTACAATTTAAAAACCTTTTTCAACTGATACTTAAACCATTCAATTATATCCAATGAGCAATGAACAATAGTATAAGAGTTACACCAATTGAAATCAAAAGGTTTTCTTCACTGAAATCAAAAGAAAACTCTTGAAATGTAGGTTCATGAATAGATTCAACTTCATATGAAACTGATTCTGAAGTTGTATCACTGTGTTTTTCCTTCACTGGTTGTTGATTAAAAACATCATCATCATCATCATTATCATCATAGAGAGGGTTGTTCTGAACAAAAACTAGTTTGGAACACTTAACTAGTTGTTGATTTTTGATATCTATCAACTCATCATTCAATAGTTGGGATAGAGATTGAAGAAGTCTAACTTTAGCTTGCGTCACTTGCAAACAAGTTAGCACTAATTGAAGAGTTTCTTTGTTCAATATCACTGTGTTGTGTTCAGTGGTGTTTATTAGAGTGTTCAGTAACTCTAATAATTCGAGACTTCGAGCCATTTTTAAAACACTGAAGAGGGTCTCCTTGTGCAGGTAGATCCTTATTACAATTTGACTCGACAAAAGGAGGCTTATATACAACTCGCTCACTTGAATCACTCGCTTGAACTTCACGCTTGCTTGATTTTGTTTCACGCTCGCTTGAATTTTTCTTGCTTTCTTCCAAGAAGTTGAGGGTGTCGGTTACCACCGAAAATGAATCCCAAAGTATTACAATGATTTGAGTTTTACTCAACCTTGTTAAGTTTTTACTTACAACGAATCAAATGGGTGTCGAGTTCAACCGAGAATGCACCCAATTACAAATTCAATTTCACTTGATTTGATTGGACACTTACACAATAATTATAGTTGATCTTGATTACTTACAAAAAAAATACTATTTGCAAGTTTACAATAAATGTCGATTTCAAGGTTGAGTTGATCTTCAAATTTGATGATGCTTTGACTCCTTGATGATGAGCTTGATGTGTCCAATGTTGATGTGATTGCAAATTTGATATCTTCATTGCTTCTTAATTGAGAGCTTTGATTGTGCTTGAATGACATTAATTTGCCTTGTCCTTTGTGTGTATGGTTGTATGAAGAATTACATTCATATTTTAGGTGTCACAATTTGACACATAAAAAAATGTAGCATTGAGAATCATTTAGAATAATAACCACCATTGAACACTACGCACAATGCACCTATGATCCCCTTATTCAATTTCAGGCGGATCTAGGACACAATCACAAACAATAAAGCAATTTTATTATGAGTATCTCTCTTATGAGACCAAATACAATGAGAAAGCTACAATATATTTTCTCCTTTACAATGCTTTGACAAGGCTTGCAATTCATAATATTTCACTTATGCTCTCAAAGGCTTAAGAAAACAATAAATTTCTTCTCAAGAAATAAATGTCTTACAACCTCCATAGAAAACTCAATTCATCACTCACTTCTAAGTCTTAAAAAATATAATGGACATCTCTCACTCATGCTCACTCTCATTTACTAATATGAAAAAATCTTATGATTACTCAGCTCCCCCATGAAAATGTCTTTAGTTCTCTTTAACTTCCCCTTTATCATTTTTATTCAAAAGTGAAAATATCATAAAGTAATAAAACTTCAAATTAGTTTAGAAGCAAATTAATTTAGTGAACAAAATTGAAGAAAAAACACAATTGTTAAAAGAATTGTTGTTAACTGTAGTGACTGCGAGAATTCAACCATGCTTCCTCTACATTCCAACTTACCATTCAACAAACATTAACACAACTTGATAATGATTTGTGAATTATTATAGGCTAAGTGCACTTACCACCAACAATCTATATAAACCTCCACTAAAAACAAAAACCATCACGATCTGCTATGTATCCAATGCTTTCACAAGGATATAGTAATTCTCCTTCAACACATACAACCCAAGCTAATGAATCACTATATATCCCATATTACTCAAGAAAGTGTTTAAGGACAACATTACCCTTTGTCGAGCCAAGATCCATGAGACATGTCTGTCCTATTATGAGGGATGTATATAATATGGTTTCGGTGGGCTGCATGAAGACGATGACTAGAGATCTTCGGTTTATTGATGACATAAGAGGATATCCGATTTCTTATATGAGGTGTTCTCTAATCATAAATATCCATTGCACTTGTTGAGATCTGACGAAACTAGACAACGAGATGAATGCTTACAATAAAATCATTCCTTCACCTCCTTCATCAACCCATGAGGCACATAAACAAAAGAGAAAGAAATCCCTTCTGGTTGTAGTATGTTCCATCGTTATTTTTGTCTATGTAATTTGTGTGAGCATTCAATTTACCCATGATGATAATTATAGCCATAATCAGATTTGATCCTCATATCTCATTTGCAAGGTCTGCAACTCAACATCCCATCATAATCTCTATATATCGTCTTTCCGACCATGTGCAGGATATCTGCGGGCAAACATGAGTGATCTTGCAATAATCGTAGTAGAGGTTAGCCGTGACGAGGCCATTAGGGTTATTCAATTCTCCATGGATCTGTATAGAACAACGATAGGCAAGAGCCTCGACACCATTGAATATTGCAGGAAACTTTTGATTGATACGATGGATCAATTCAACTCTTCGGTTTCGGTACTAGCAGAGAAAGGTTGGAAGTAGAGGATAGCTGATCTGAGGACATGGCTTGGTGCGACTCTCACTAACCCTTCGACAGAAAATTCCTGTACGTAATATCTACATGAATCAAGGATGAGTACTTGAAACTCAAATCATTGAATACAAAACACCTCCCTTTGAAGTGAAAAAACTTCACTTTAATCTCTTATCGCTCCAATCATATAAATAATTTCAATTAAACCTTCTTATCTCTCCAAACATAACAAAAAACATTAAAAAGTCATACTCTAAAAGTGTCAGAAATATGCCTTTTAAACTAATTGCCACTTTTAAAAGAGCTTCTATGTATGTGTCTTATATGAAGGACTTTATTTGTTTTATTTCCAAGAAAATAAATGAGTTTTAATTCTCTTAGGAAGCCACCAAACATGAAAACTACGCCAAGCATGAAAACCTTTGGTGATTTCAGATATGAGGAGAGTGATCAGATTGTGTTGAGAGGCACCAGATCATAACAATCGCAAAAACAAAAAAACTCCAGATCGCGGTTCTGAGGAAGATGTGCAGATCAGATATCATAGCTTCCTGTAGACAACGATTTAAGTTTGTTGTTCCTCCACATGGTTTGATTATGACCAAATCAAACCAATTAAATCCCTCAAGCATTGAGAAGCACATAGATTCCTGATCTGGCCAAATTTCAGATTACCTGCAATTATTACACAACTGCGATCTCTAATTGTAATCGCTCATCAGAATCAAACTCTAACATCGATTACCTTTAGTGGCACCCATAACCAGAATTAGATTAGATCAAATCCTTGATAAATTTGAGGCATATTATTGGCAAATGAAATCGATTTCTTGGAGATTGTATGCAGATCACTGAGGAGTCTTTACTACTCACTATATTGTTGATATTTTAAATAATTTCACTATGCAATAGATCATAGGCTATCTAGATCTCGGATTAATTCAGAGCATAAACGCGTATACCCAGTCGAGATGAGATATGCAGATCGCACCAGAGCCCGACACAAATGAGAATATGGGCACATCGATCCAGTAAATACTTATTGTGCATATTTGAATAGATCACATGTAACCCTCGTACAGATCAGAAACAAACTTTGGAAAGGAACAATCGGCCATCTGAATCAGTCTCCTCCAACGCGATTTCTTTGACAGTGGTTTCTGGAAATGATTTTATCTAGATCTCTTTACTCCATTGCTCAGCTTGCTCAGCTCCAGTTGGTGGATAACCCAACTTGGCACTCTAATTGATGAAGGCACAACACATTCATAGTAGGTATAATTTGACCAGAAAATAGACGACATCTGCAGTCTTCACGGAAGCGGCTCAATTTGCAGATCACGTGCCATATATAGATCTCAAGCTAAATAGGTTTCTTTTGTCACAACCTTCGGTGCACAATATGGTGAACATCAGATTGATCCTCTCTAAATGAGTATACAACAATACAGATGGTGGCTCCTCTACAATTTTAACTTGATAAACTGTGACCGATGACACACTTCCAAGCAACAGATTTGTTCCTTGACAGCGATGGTAAGTGGATCCTTCACACAATTAGTTTTCTTATTAGTAATACTCCACCATGCAATCAACATGCTATTCACCATAGGCATCACCTTCAACACCAACATCTAGCAAACGAAATCACACAACAAATCACACTCCACATAATACACACAAAAACATTTGGCAGCGATACTCTTTGGCAACTCCTTCAATAATGGCCATGTGAATTTCACATATGGCTCAGATTTTTTTTTTCTTTCACCCAGGCAGTGCCCTCTCAAGACACAAAAGAAATAAAAACATAATTATGCAACAGTAACAGATTAAGAAAATTGGATCTCCATACAAGTGACAATGGGTAGAGATACCCTCGTTAGTTCTCCTACGCAATGGTCCTTTATTCAGAAGGCAATTCTCTTTCACACAGAGATACTCACATTCGCACAGAAATCACATGGGAATTTGCACAGAAAATTATTCTACTCTCAATCATTCACACAGAAATGCACTCACACCAGAAACTCTCTACTCACATTCTAATCCTACTACTATAGCGGAATCTGCTCTCACATCTTCCCGACTCTCTACTGAGGGATTTAAGCTAGAAATAGCTCTGATACCAATTGATAAAACATAAAAAAGTATAACAACATGGCGGAAAAGGCTCACTAGCCAACACTTAATGTATTCACTCCAATGTTACATATTTATAGTACAATGGGTGATGCCACCTCATAGAGAGATTTGCTCTAGATCCTAAAATCATGCATGATGACTAGGCTAGGCAATCTTAACTAACTCATTAGTCATCACTTGAGGATATATTACTAATATCCTAAATGAATAATACAAATATAGGTGACAATTTAGACTTAGTGATTGGTAAAGGTAAGCCATAGGCTAACATGAACTCATCTTAAAAATGTGTTTTTTGGAAGAAGATAGAAGTCACTTTTCTCAGGAAAAAAGTCCTTGTGGGATCCTGAATACAACACTTGTAGAGACATCACCAGAGTGACCAAAATCATGTGTAACACCCATCATCTTTGAATGTTGGCATAACTTCGACCCACTTGGGGAAGTAGTCTACTGCTACGATGATATAGCGGTGCCCCCTTGTTGAGGGGGGGTTGCATGTAGTGTAATAAACCCCCCATTTAGTGAAGGGACCAATGGTAATAACGAGAAACATGGGAGAGGGGTGTGTTTTATTGGATAAATCCATAGGTACGGACACTAACCGATCTCCCTAGATCCACCTGGATCTAGAACAAAACACACCAGAACATGACGCTTTTCTTAAGTTTTAGATATTTAATTTACTAGTAGGAAGGAACGAGTAACATACCTTAGTATCACTTCCTAGGGTCTTTGTTGCTCCTGCTTCTCTCTGGTGCTCTTGTGAGGTCAAGACCAAGACAACACAAACCAACCAAAGTGATAGCAATAGCATAAACTCAATAAAAACCTATGTATGTGATCAAGGAATCATACAATAAAACACAACAAGCTTTATAGGAAAGAATCATATTACTGTATCATATTAAATGTGAAAGAGAGATTACAACAATGGCCTTGATGTCGTAAGGTCCCTTCCAACTGTTCTTCATTCCCCACACACTTTGACTCCAAGAATTCTGAGAGCATAGATCTGATGATATTCACAATCTATCTTGACAAAGAAAATCTCAAAACCACTCCAACCAAGCTAATAATTCCAAGCCAACCAAAGCTAACAAGCTCAAGAACCAACAAAGCTAACTTTCTTCATGAGAAATCCTCTCCTTTAATAAGTTGAAAAGGATAAGGTGAGGAGGTTAGGATGATCCCACTAAATCATGAAAGCGAGTAAGATCCAAACCATTCGGATTCCACCTCACCATAGAAGTTTCTCCTTCTAGAAGATTCACGAAAACGCTCATTTTTCCCACGTGTAGGCATTCTCGCACCCTAGTTATAGAGCAACCTGTGAACATCTCGCACCCTAGCTATAGTGAAACCTGTGAGAATGGGTCATTCTCACACCCTGCCTATATAGCAACCTGCGAACTTCCCTTTTTATAAGGTTTTTACATAGCAAAATGCAACTTCTTTTCTCAGGAAAAGTTCTTCTCCCTTCTCTCTTTAGGAACTCAGGCCACTGACCCCTCTGAAGGAAACAGATAGGTTTACATCATTAACGATCATAGGGATGACGAAAATAATGTGTAATAGTGTGCCCTCATCTTTTGAGAGAATATCTAAAACGGGTGACACTTCTTGACCGATTCAACACAATATTTGATTAATGTCATCCAGAAGTAACTGGCTCGTAAAATATTTTGGGTTGTTTCCAACCCAGACAAATGACTGCCACATGCTCCAGTGTGGCAATTGTTAAGAATGATTTCTTCTTCTTCATGAGTGAGACATTGGTGAAGGATACAGTCTACACCTCGACGATACAATGTGTCCTCGAGTATGAGATAGTTCTTAGCCTGATGGTGTATACAACGATGCTCATCACGAGAAGTAGAGGCAGGACACTTCAAAGTCTGGAGATAGACAAGCACATCTCCATACCAGGGGTCAGAAGACGTGATAAAAAACATGTCTCTTTTGATAGGCAACACGTCGGGTATAACATCACCTGATTCAACTGTAAGTTCCGATATGAGTTCTGCGAAGACCATCGACTTTTTGGATTTCTCTGAAACGAATTCCAAGTCGAATTATTGGAGGATAACTATCCATCTATTGATTTTTCCACCGATGAATCATTGTGTCAAAATGTATTGAAAGGGATTCACAATGACAATGATGGTGGTCTTGTTAAAAAAAATATAATGATGGAACTGTTGGACGACATGAACTGCTGCCAATGCAATTTTTTCAATGTGGGAATAATTGAGTTCTGGTCCAACTAGGCCTCGGATTAGGTAATAAATCATGTATTCTGAGAGTAAATCATCCTCCTAAACTAATACCATACCCATGGTCGACTCTGCAGCGGCCAAGTATTGGGTGGCCAAAGTAGAGGTGTTGATATGAAGATGCTTTTCAGTGCGGAAAAGGAGCATTGAGAGACTTCATCCCAATGAAAAGGAACATCATTCTTCAATAAACACATAAAAAACTTTGTGATCTCAACATAGTTTGCGATGAAACATCATAGAAAATTTTCTTTTCCTTGTAGACTCTGAAGCTGAGGTATGGTGCAAGGGGGAGGCAATTGAACTATTGCCTCAACCTTGAGAGGATCGACCATGATCCTTGTTTTCGAAATGATGAAACCTAACATATGACATGATGTGATGAAAAAACTACATTTGTTTGGATTCAAGAAGATTCGGTAGTAGCGACACTGTTCAAGGATAAGTTAGAGGTGTTCCAGATGATCATATCTCTTATGAGATCATGACGCTAAGTCATCGAGATAAGCCTCAACTATGTGTTTGAGGTAATGGAAAGAAAAAGACATGGCCCACTGAAACGTAGCTCCAACATTTTTCAGACCAAAAGGCATCTTACGATAAGAGAATGTACCCCATGGAAAGATGAAAGTAGTTTTGTGTTGGTCTTTGGGTTTGATTTGGATCTAATTGTATTCCAAAAAACCAACCATGTACGAAAAGGCCTCGCATCCTGTGCATTCATCGACTATTTGGTCTATAAATGGCGTGGGGAAATTATCTTTTGGGTAGGCCTTTTTCAGATCACAGAAGTTCATGAATGCATGAATTGTACCCTATTTTTTATTGACTGGCACGGGATTTGACACCCATTGAGTCAATTGGATGGGGTAGATGAAACCATCTTTATGTAGTTTCTCTACTTCAGCCTTGATAGTTGCTGCTTTCCTAGGATTGACCGGACAAAGCTTCTACCAGACCGACTTGACATCAGGATAAGTTGTGATTTCATGTTCGACAATTCTTGGGTCTATGCCTAGCATTTCCTCGTAATACTAGGCAAAGACATCACATAATTATTTAAATAAATCTATGTAGATTTGAATCTCCTTGGGGGATCATTCCACTCTGACGAAGATATTCTCCATGACACCAGGGGTTCTGGAGATGTCAATAGGTATCATATTAGCTATTGTTTCCATACTTCCTTCAGTGCAAACTGCGTGTGTTGCCAAAGGATTGATAGGACAATCTTTATATCGATTCATGGTCAGAGTGAATTCTCCTTCTTCAATTCATATTAACTCTGGGAGGAATTAAGATCTATGATGAAGATCATCCCAGGGTCTATCTAGATTAGTCATTTCCTTAATAATCGCTTTGTCCGAAGGCAAGAATAAGTCTAAAGAATCTGTATCAGCAAGGGAACCTCTGGAGTTGGATCGGGGTCAGCTGAAGCTTGTTGAATGATCGAGTATGCAACTTATGCCATGGACAAAGGCATGGCAATGCCATGGTGCTCTGTCCCTATTGTAGGTGAATCCCCCTGCGGACAAGTGGATTCCCTCTTGGTCTATAGACTCCTAAGGCTAAGACAGAAAGTGCTTAACATGGACACTAACTTCCTTTTAGATCTAATCAAGCTAATGAATGAAAGAGAAGGAGAAAGATATGTACCTTATGAATGACGTTTGTCCCTGCAAAGTCCAGGCTAAGCTTCGATCTTGAGCTCCTTGATAGGTCCTGCAAAACAAACAAAGATACAATGGACTTCCTACTCTACTGAGATTATCTCAATCATAGATCCATCTACTGTAGACAAACTTATATGTAACAAGCACAAGTTTGAAAGAAACAGGCCAAGCATTGATTATTAACGTGAACAAGTAAAAGTACTTACAATCCTTTGAATGAAGGTGCAACAACTTCTTCCAATTCTCCTTGTCCAACCCCTTTGCTCAATCAATCTCCACTGATTTCTTTGATGACATCTCACTCATGAGATCATAAGTTTGATGTAATTCCCAATCTCCATTCTATCAATACCACTTATAGGATCATAAGTTTGGTATCAAACTCTAGTCTCTATTCTGCCTTTCACCATGAGAAGGCCTCCTTATATAACCTTGGAGGGGTCCAACCACTTGAGAGATATTTGGGATGATTTTAGGATTCCTCTCCTTCAGTTGAGGATCTCCCCTAAGATCATGCCTTGACCATCTATTCGAATCCAAGTACCTTTAGGAATTGAGGGATTCTTCCCTTATTTGCCTCAACAAACCCAAAATTTTCTCAAAAGAGGGTAGCACTCCCCCAGAGGGGTGAACAAAGTGCTCAAACACTCCCCAAACAGGCTCAGGGTGCACCAGCGCTCCCTAACAGTGGCCAGGGGAGTGCTCCTCTCCAAAAATTAATTTTTGAGTGATTTTTTCAATGGTAAAAGGCTTGTACCTCCTGTCAAGTGATTTCTCTTCTTCCAAACCACCCTTTGAGGTGTCTTAAGTGTCTTTATGATGTCGTTAGAGGAACAACATATGAAATATGGAAGTATGATGTTTTTTACACTTGCAACACTTATAGTCAAGATGCGACACTTGCGGACAAGATGCGACACTTACAACACTCGTAATGACGACACTTGTGACACTATCGAAGTGAGTAATTTTGAGGTGTAATAGATTGCCCCCCAAAGTATGAAGTTAGAAGATGATGATGACTGAAGTACTTTGTAGACTTTTTCGAGCAAGGGTATGGACGCAGAGAAACCAAAAAAAGATGCACAGAACCATCAAACAAATATTATGACATGTTTCAAAACCCAAGGCAGACATACCTATGCTTGAGTGATAAAGACTTTTTAGGTATGGTCACCATAAAATACACTGCGCATCCATAATCATATTGACAAAAGGTATAGACACTGAAGATACACTGTGGATCTATACTCCTATGACTTGAACTGATTTTAGCCACGAAGAATACATAGTGGATCTACGAGATGACAAGACATAGCCACAACCATAGCCAGGACCAATACAAAGTGGATATATGTAACAGTATATGTGTCATATTCAAAAGAACTCCTTCACAACCTAGGAAAAGTACATATAAGAGTGAAAAATCAACCTAGGGTCTTCTTACTGATCCCGATGTAGTATGAAACTAACCATGTTAATAGATGTCCTGATGTCGAACATGGAAGAAACCACTTGATTACCGGTCAATGATGTAAACCGTTAACAAGCACGAGGGAGATCACCATTGATGTCAATTATTCCCAAGTTACTCTAGTACATACCGATGAATTTGAATGAATGAGATGAAGTTGAACATTCGTGGAATCATCCAATTAGGGGTCAATGATGTAAACCCACTGTTGGACGCTAGGAGGCCTCCCATTGAGGCATGCAGGTCCCAAGGTACTAACTGGTTTCTAAGTCTAGCTTCTAGCTAATGTGTTGTAATCGATGGGAATAGACTCGTCAAAGGAGGGCCTTGATGTATCCCCCATCAATGACATGAAACTAACATAGAGATGTAATTGGTGGATCAAATGTACATGGACTGACACAGGTATTGAAACAGGATATTTGTGATGGATGACTCTCGAGGCAGATACTTCCCTTGAACACTGAGGCACATCAGTAGAAACGTGACATGGACCGAAACTTGATAATGTAGTGGATGTTGTGACTTTCTTCAAGTGACCCCAAGGATTGAAAGAAACTCAAAGGATTGTCTTAGTGCAGAGGTTCAGCGGATTAAAATGCATGCAAATACAAAGTGTCATGTTCAAGGGATGATTCAGATTATTTTTGGCACGAAATCAGATCAGACATATAATAAAGAAATGCACAAAGATATCACAAATATTCAATAATATAACAGAAATGTATTAGATATGCAACCATAAACACAGATATACAGTAATATACAATTTCTATTAATGAAAGAAATGTACAGAGACTGTAAAAATATAGAGTGAAAAACTCGCTAGAATGGTGGCAGCTTATCTCTGAGAAGAGATGTGACGGCTACTCACATTTGCAAGAAGATGATTACAATGATGCTTTGAATACATTTTTACCATAAACAGGAATGCCAAAAACCCTAGACATCCAAAAAACTAACCCTAGGAGATGAAGCGCCAAAATTCATGTGGGCCCCGTTTGGGTAAGTTAGTACATCAACTTCCTGGGGTCGTAACTTTTGCATACGATCTCTGTTTTAGGCATATGATAGCTCGTTCGAAAGGTATCATCAAGGATATTAATTTTTAGGGATCAATTATTCCTTTGGCTATCATTGAGAACCTCGATCTCAAAAAACCTTCATTTAGGCCCTCAAAATGGCCTCGGAAGTTAAAACCTGCTAAAAATAGTAAATTGCCAAAATTGCCAGAAAACTATTTTGAGCCAGTCGAAAAAGGTGGGTGGCCACCGATATCCAACTGGATCAAGGGTGACTAATATTTACTGATAGTGTTCTCAAAAAAATTGCTTGGCTTACTTCTTTCAATTTCCCCCCCATCCAGATAGATGAGTACCCCTTTTTAATTTAACGAGCTCGAGGAGGGTAACACATGCTCGATATGACTCACCTTTGGTAAGTCCTTATTCCTTTGTTTAACGAAATGGAAGAAGTAAGGGTTCGGTCCCATATGGACCCTTCAATGTATGATTGTTTAATGAGTCCAGAGAAGGTAAACTCGGTGGTTTTTCATATTTAGAGAGTCTGAAAACAACTTAAAGACGAATCCAATGTTGTCCTTTTTCGTAATATTAGTCTTACGAGGCTGAAAAAGAGATAAATTATCACTCAAAACATGCCCTTTCAAACCTTTTAACGAGTGGGAAAGGAATCAAGATCACTCAACAATATTTTCACATTTAGAGAGTCTGAAAAGAGCTTAAAGATGACTCCAAGGGGTTCCTTTTTCGTATATCCATGCGAGTCCAAAAAAGTGATAAAGTCTACTCAGTTACATCCTCATGTTTTTTTGAGCATGAGAAAGAACAAAGACTAAGCTCGATATGCCCCTAGCTTGAAATCTAGTGGCTTAACTCCAGAATGATCATCAAAGGCTGGAGACATGCCCTCCAAGATTCAATTCATTCACTGACTTTGAGGTTGTCACCAATTTATCTACTAGACAGAGAAAAAGGATAAGAGTGGATGAAAAGAAGGTTCAAAAGAGGTGATTGTTTCATTTTTTAACGATCTTGACACATGAAAAGAACTATGCTCAGGGCTCTGGGTTTAATCCCCAGATTGTTATTTCATTTTTTAACGAGCTTGTTATAGAGAGGAAAACTATGCTCAAAGCTTTTGTTTCATTTTTTAATGAGCTTTCTATAGAGAAGAGAAACTATGCTCGTAACCTCTGTTTCATTTTTTTAATGAGCTTGCCACAGAGAGAAAAAACTATGCTCGTGGACTCTTCTTGATCATGGCTTCCAAGAGAAAATCGCTCTAGAAGGACTCCATGTCAAGGGACAAAACTCGGTCATGGCTTCCAAGAGATCTTCACTGGATGGAAGAAAATCACTCTGGAAGGAACACATGTCGAGGGTCTCGTCAGGGGTAAGGAGATCAGGCTCCAATAACCCTACCGAAGAAATCATCATGTCAACTACCGGATCCAAATCATCTGAATTTGAAGTCATGGGAGATAACACCACATAATTGACATGCGGCGGGGGCAATACTGTCATCATATAAGAACCATTCAGGGAGGTAATCTAGTTAGGACCGATGAATTAAATTTGATTAATAGTCACAATTCTTCCATCGTGTGGGAAAGATATCACACGAAAAAGAGTGGACACAATAGCTTTCATGGCATAGACATAATCCCTCCCAAGGAGTAAAGCGAAATCCAAGGGGTCTCGGACTACCATGACATCAATAAAGACAGTTTTCCCTCCCAAAGTTACCAGAAACTAAGGAAGGGTCCCTAAAGGTTGACTAGTTCTTCTGTTAAAGGCTAACATATATTGTGTAAACGACACAAGTTGAGGACAACCCAAAGTGTGCCAAGTAACAGAGGAAAAAATACTAATGGACACACCTTCATCTATTAGCGTTTGAGGAACGTACCGACCACAAACCTATACTGTAATATGGAAAGGAATGTGAGAGGGAAGACAAGGTATTGTTAGTGCACCACAATAAAAAAGGATGGCCTCATTACTTAGAGGGGGTTTTGTGGGAGAATGAGGAATGCCCCCCAGCACGGTAGATTCTATATCAATGAGAAAAACGTGGGCAGTATCGGGTTTACTCTCGAGAGGGAGAGTAGGATCAACCAATGATGGGATCGAATCGAACATGCAGACACTCTTCATAGTAAGAGTGGGACTGACCGAGGAAGGGACTGGATCATCCACTTTGGCACTCATCAAAGGAGGAGTGGGATCGACCAATGACAAGACCAGATTGACCACTTGGGTTTCATTCTCCAATTGGAGAATGGGGTCGACGGGTGGAAACATATCGACCGCTTTGGTGTCACTCTCTAACAGGAGAGTGAGATTGACCGATGATGAAAACAGATCAACTACTTGGGTTACACTCTTTTGATGAAGAGTAGGGTTAATCGATGATGAAACTAGATCAACTACTTGGGTTTGTGGTTGAATCGAGGAGGAAACTAGATTGACCATCTGATCAACCAGATTGACCGGGGATGGAACCGGATTGACTAGTCCATCAACTAATGATGGGTTGGGTGAAATCTTATGATAACCTTTTGGAAGTTGAAGTTTTTCCAAAAGAGAAGAAGCCTCGTCCATGCAAGGACAAAGGTGAGAATAATGATCACCTTTTCATAACATACAAGGGAATTTGACAGTTGTCTTCTTCTTACCAACCTGAACGTCACTAGTTGACGAGGCATCACTAGCATGCCTAGCAGAGGCTGATGATGTGGAGGACCACATTTCTAAGACCTTGGGAATACTAGGGAAATCCCTCAGAAAGTGGTCAGCCTTACAAAGACTGCAAGGGAATTTGGGTTTCGGATTCTTCATTTTAATCTTGTTGACCTCATCAAAACTCCCAGTACTATTAATAGTAGTTGGTTGCTTGGATCCAACATTTGATTTTGTTGGAGCCTTGGTCCTTTTCGGGCTCTTCTTCTTCTTCTAATCAACCTGGCTACTTTCTTTAAAGATTTCACTAGACGAAGAAGGACGAAGAAGGAGAAAGAGAAGGAGACTTAATGGGTGAAGAAGGTGAAAAGTCAACATGAGGTTGATGTGTGGGTGGTGTATTGACATCTAAAGTATTAGGTGCAGTCAAAACATTGGGAGGATTCGAGATCACCGGATTGGGTAACAACCAAACCAGTAATATGATGGTGAGTCCTGGAAGACTCAGTGTGGTAATGTATGGAGGACCAAAGTTTCCAAAAGAAGGAAAGGTATAAGGTTCCCCAGGAGAATGGGTTACTCCACTTTTACTCTCAGGATTTGATTCCATTAACACTGACTTGACCTAAGGTCCACTAAGTAACACAACCAACACACGCTATGAATCTAAGAAACAAACAATCAAAAAAGCCTTCCCACAATGAAACCACTAGTTGGTGATGAAATCCAACGTTGCGAGATCAAAATAGGAAGAGGCAGGGATAGAGTGAGTGGATCAGTTACGTTGGCGACCTGATTAATAGACTTACGCCTTGCTGCAAGCTTCCACGTAGTAATTGTGGATTTACCCTCCAAGGAGCCCGAGTGAGTTTGACCAACGTCTGTTCTAGGTACAATGAGACTTCCCTTCACTGTCACCTTGTGTGAGACCCTAAATATTATGGCTAATAAGGTCACCAATTCACAGTCATCCCCTAGGTGGGTACAGTCGACAGTCCAATCCAAATGTATGGGCAAGATAACAAGTCCAAAATCAACTCGAGAGGCTCCCACACATAATCATGGGTATACCCTCAAGTGACCCCCAATATACGATCCGACCACTACAAACAGTTAAACCACAGAGGGATAATCTCCGTAATTGATCTGAATTTGACCTCGTGCGTAACCCCTGTGTGAGAGGGGGATCCCAGAAAGCCTATACAACAATTGGATTTTCTCTCCCTATCGCAAGATGCTAAGTTTTTTGGATAGCTTTAGAAAGTTATCCTTTCAACCTATTCCAAATCCCTACACCTTAAACTAATGTAGGTTTGCTAACAAAGATGTAAAAAGTCTAATAAATTTTAGTTAAGTGTTGATTTTAGTGGCTGTTGTTTACTCAGAGGCATATGAGAGTGAAAACTGATGATATTTTGACTTAGTTCCCAAAACATGCATAAGAAATGATAAGCAATCTTTTCTTTCAATGAATTTCTAATTAAGGGAAGGAGAAGGATTTTCCTTTTCACTATCAAATACTAAGATGCAATGACCTCATGCAATAGTCCTCAATAAGGAATCCATTGCAATGCTAAATTTTTATATGTGACTGATAACCAGTAGATGTAAAGCTTCCTATGCTAATCAGACTTCAAGCAATCTGGAAGCAAACTTCACATAAACCAAAAGACACCCTTGTTGTGATCAAACAAGAAACAGAAATCCAAAAACTCAAAAGGAAGGAGAAAGATATTGGACAAGATGACTCAAAGATTAGAAAGAAAAGTACAAAAGATCTTTGAAACCCCTTACAAAGTTTTCACTCATTCAGATAAACGAGAAGAAAATGACAAATTGACTCTAAATCGTCAAGGACAAAGAGTTATTGCAGAGCAAGGAAAAATGTCAAAAATCCAAGAAAGAGATGAATAATCCTTAGAAATCAAATAATTGGAGGCTAAACAAGGACACACTAAGATAGCACAAACCCTCAGTAGATGAATCAGCAAAAAGACTGAGGAAAATCCAATTTCTAAGAAGATTTCTATAGAAAAAGGGGTAGCGCTCCCCTAAAAGGAGACGCAGAGTGCTCCAACACTCTATGGAAGACTGTAAGGGAGTGCCAACGCTCTGGTAGTAAGGGAAAGGGAGTGCTCTGTTGCAAAATCTCAGAGAAATTCCTAGAAACTCAAAAACAACTCAGGAAGAATGGAAAATTCTGTGTTTAATATAAATCCAAGAGCCAACAATCAAACCTAAGGATCAGAGACATTCATGGAGAAGGTCAAATCACTGGGCAAAGAAAGCCAAGACAAGACCTAGAAAAGGAAACAAATCAGAGCTCTTCCCCAGTGGAGTCGCCAATTTCTGTTGTAGGTGAATCCCCCTGCGGATAGGAGGATTCCCTCTTGGTATCTAGACTCCTAAGGCCAAGACAAAAAGTGCTTAACATGGACACTGACTTCCTTTTAGATCTAATCAATCTAATGAATGAAATAGAAGGAGAGAGATATGTACCTTATGAACGACGTCTGTCCCTGCAAAGTCTAGGTTGAGCTTCGATCTTGAGCTCCTTGGTAGGTCCTAAAAAACAAACAAATATACAATGGACTTCCTACTCTACTGAGATCATCTCAATCATAGATCCATCTACTGTAGAAAAATGTATATGGAGCAAGCACAAGTTTGAAAGAAATAGGGCAAGCATTGATTATTAATGTGAACAAGTAAAAGTACTTACAATCCTTTGAATGAAGGTGCAACAACTTCTTCCAATTCTCCTTGTCCAACCCATTTTCTCAATCAATCTCCACTGATTGCTTTGATGGCATCTCACTCATGAGATCATAAGTTTGATGTAATTCCCAATCTCCATTCTGTCAATACCACTTATAGGATCATAAGTTTGGTATCAAACTCTAGTCTCTATTCTACCTTTCACCGTGAGAAGGCCTCCTTATATAACCTTGGAGGGGTCCAACCACTTGAGAGATATTTGGGATGAGTTGAGTATTCCTCTCCTTCAGTGGAGGATCTCCCCTAAGATCATGCCTTGACCATCTATTTGAATCCAACTACCTTCAGGAATTGAGGGATTCTTCCCTTATTTGCCTCAACAAACCCATAATTTTCTCAAAAGAGGCTAGTGCTCCCCCAAAGGGGTGAACATAGCACTCAAAAAATACCCAAAGAGGCTCAGGGTGCGCTAGTGCTCCCTAACAGTGGGTAGGGGAGCGCTCCTCTCCAAAAATCATTTTTTGAGTGATTTTTTCAATGGTAAAAGGCTTGTACCTCTTGTCAAGTGATTTCTCTTCTTCCAAACCACCCTTTGAGGTGTCTTAAGTGTCTTTATGATGTTTTTATATGCACAACATATGCAAGATGGTAGTATGATGTTTTTGACACTTGCAACACTTATAGTCAAGATGCGACACTTGCGGACAAGATGCGACACTTACAACACTCGTAATGATGACACCTACGACACTATCAAAGTGAATTATTTTGAAGTGTAACAGTCCCTTCCATCGTAGTGGATGGGGAAGGAAGGGTCCACAGATCATGAAAGTACATCATGCAAAAGGATGAGATTTGAAAAATTGCAGCCCAAGGCTGGTCAGGGACAAACATCATATAATGGACATTGTCGGTCAGAGGCGGGTAATCGGAAGTACCCATCAATGATGGGCACAGACCAACCCCTACATTGACGATGCCAGGATAGGGGTTATCAATCATCGGGACTGTGGAGGCTCCTGATGAAGGGTTAGGACGGGAGAAGGATAACTGATCAATGGTCACAATTCGACCCTCGTGAGGAAACAATAAGACCCAGAACACTTTCATGACCACTACTTGCATAGCGTAGGTCCAACTCCTGCCTAATAAAAGATTGTAGTTGAGGGACGCATCGACCACTTCAACTTTGAAACACACAGTTTTTCCCCCCAATTGCATGGGGAAAGAGGGGATGATCCCATGTGGTAAAAAAGAATGACCGTCAAAAGATGTAAGTAGATTAGGTGACAGAGACAAAACAGGTTGGCCGATGGCCTTCCAATACACCAAAGACATCACGCATCTCGAGGCACCCTCATCAACCACTGTGCGGAAAATATTTCGGGTAAATGTTTTCATGGTATAAGCCACTACGATCTGAAAAGCAACGTGGTAAGGAAGATGAGGTTTTAAGTTAGAGGTATCAAGCATAATCGTGCTCGAGTTACAAGTCTTGACAGAGCCTAAGGCAGTTAATATGGCCTTTCTCTGGGAAGGTAAACTCTGGAGGACTTCCAAAGCAGACATCGCACAAGAGGTTTGTGATAAATCCTCCACCACAGAGTAGTTATGGGTGGCCCTTACATTTGGATTGTAAGAAGATTTCTTGAATGCACCTTTTTGGATGCATGTAATTGTTTCACCCAAGGTCTTCTCAATCTGAAGAGGAAGATGTGGGTTTTCCGCTTCTTTACCCTTCATAGAGGTGCCTAGCTTGCCATAATCATGTGCTCTAGTCATTATATAGGAATCACCTTTCATCATATACACGTTTGTGGATGAAGGATTAATTGAAGATGGAGGGGGTCCTTGATTGCTCCCTTCTGTGCTCGAGGAGGCTTGAGTTAGATTTTTCCCGTGTGGGAATAGGTTTGTTAACACGACAGGTTGTTGCTGTGCCAATAAATTTTGAGCCTCTGCAAGCCGAGGGCACTGATGGGTTGGGTGGTCTTCCTTGCAAAGATTACACTGACACATTGACTTCTTCTTTTTCAGTGTCGACCCTGCCAGCATTATCGGTGGGTTTCTTATACCCCTTACCCCTTTTCTGTTGTTTCTTCTTTCCATCAGGCTGTTGGATGGCCTTTGGGATTTTCATTGGCACACCGTGTACATCCGACTTTTGGGTAGGGGGAGCAATTTAACCAGTGGTTTGGCTGGACGCTGTCTGTTGTATCGACAATTGTTGCAATTGTTTTGAAAATGGATCAGTGGGATTGGTTTGTGCTGAACCAATAATGCTATCAGCATGTGGTCCAGATCTTTGCCTATTTTTTTCAAGGATTGACCTCGGTGCATCTGGAAAAATCTCGTAGAGTAAACCAGATTGAGAGTAAATTTGCTCTAGTTGTTGCACTCTCATTATCGCGTCTTCCTCGGAAAACACTCTGGATGTTGCGACGTATTTAGATAACTGGGGTACCAAAGACTTAAGGAACCACTCTAGTAGGAATTATGGTGGGACTGGCACTTTGATCAAACTTTTCCAGCGTCTCCATTCTCGAATATGATTCAAGATATGGTCTGCTTTTGTCTGCTCTAAATTGGCCAACAATTTGGTATCGACATCATATCTCACAGGTAATTGGAAATGGTTAAGGAAAGCCATTGCCAATTCGCCGAAGGAAGAGTATCATGAGAGGTCGAGCTCAATGTACCATTTCGCAACACTCCCTATGAGAGTGCGTTGAAACAATCGCAACTGAATGAAGTCATCTCTTAATGAGTTGGATGGGCACCATAAGTGGAAGGTAGTCACATGTTCACCATGATCTTCGTTAGTCTTGGCCTCAAACTTTGGAATGTTCGAAGGAAACTTGGTTAGCATGGGAGGCCAACTCGGATCATGACAAATGGGGTCATTTAAGAGCCTTGTCAAATCTAGAAAGTGCAAAGTTTCCAAAAATGGTAGTTTGGATTGTGGATTGTAGCCGGGGAAAAAGAAGCCTGGGGTTTGACTGGCACTAGGTTGCCAGGAAAAGTTAGGTTGCTGGCCAGGGCTCTGGTAATAACTTGTGGTATACCTAGGGAGGTAATATGGGGTACCTAGGGAGGTACCCAATGGGAATGTAGTTATGTGTTATTAGTGGAAGTCATTTAATATA
>SNQJ01S0173450.1:0-20338 GCA_010110895.2 Picea sitchensis | reverse complement strand
AATGGAGGAAACTACGGGCTGAAGATTCCACTTGGGAAGATGAGTCTTTTATACAGAAGCATCCAGAGTTACTCAAGTGTTGCAGACAACACTTGTCTCAAGGGGAAGGGCATGTTAAGCCCTAATATTGGCTCATTACCCCTTAATTGGGGCATATTAAATTAGTAATGTTGTTTTGTTTATGTCGGATTTATTCCATTAGTTGTAATTAGACCTCCTAGTCTCCTATATATACTAAGGAGACAATTTCATTTGGAATCATCTTGTACTTGAACATTTAAGTGGGGTAAAAGGAGGGTGCCCCCTCGAAGAGGCTTATTATCTAAAATTATCTCTTTTTCAAGGCATTGAGTACTTTTTCTGAGGTTTTTCTATGCTATATGGATATTTGGTTCTTAACAACTTCTCCCATTTACTTTGTTTCTTGAATTTCTGCTCAATTTTGACTGCATATCAATAAGCAACTACCAGTGAGGAGATGTCCAAGAAATCCATATTTGTTTGGATGTACCTGTGTAGACCACTGCGGTACTTCAAAACCAGGTGCCATTCAAAGTCTTTGATAGCCAACTTTGAGCATTAGTGTACTCCAACACCGTCTGGTCTGTTTTCTGACATAGAGTTGTCCATCTCATGTATTGGTCATCATAGTTTCTAGCAGGGTAGAAATACTCCTTTAGGGCATCTACAAAGGCCGCCCAAGTGGGTTCTCTCCCAAATAGTGTATATCCATCCGCAATGTACCTCTCCTAGTAACCTTCCCACCAATATTTGACATGGGGAAGGGATTTAATGAGCGCGAAGGTGATCTTTTCACTGTTGGAATTTTTTGGACAAAGTAATAACCTTCTAGCAGATTCAACCATTTTTCTAGAGCATTTACATCTATCTAGCCTTCAAATAGGGGGATATCAAAATTGACTTGTACCTTGAAGGGTCTTGCACTTGCGAAATGGCTTCTTGTTGAATATTCCTCAGTCACCGCCATCGGTAGTCTTCGAAGGATCTAAGCAAAGTTGTCCATCATCTCATTCCTTTGTCGCATGAGGGATTCCTTGAGCAACGTCTTGAAAGGATCTCTTGCTTTGTCATCTCTCTTTTCTTCCACCATGGTAGGTTGCTTGGGCTGGCGAGAGAAGTTTTACTCAAGCGAAACTAGCTCGAGACCCAACTCTCTATACCCGGATCTCGTCGGGGACTTGCTCTGAGAAACGATAAGGAGCAACCTTCTCTGATACCACTAATCCATATTATTTTGAGAATGACATGAAGACAAAAATATAACCAATATATAACAAGGAAATACACAAAGATAATGTGGAGAACACAAAAATACAGTGAAAACCAACTTCTATTAATGAACAAGAGAGAAAAACAATGTAGAACACAAACTGGCAGAATGGGGTAGCCTATCTCTGAAAAGAAAGAGATGTTGGCTACGCTTCATTCGCAACAAGATTTACATCACACTCCATTGCATGCTTAAAGGGCCTCCTTCACCTCAATTATATATGAGAGAGTGAGAGGAGAACAATTCCCATGATGCATGTGGGATTAATTAGACTAAGTTTATAAAATGCCATAGGCATGTAAAACACTAGGACTTCCTGGGCGGTTACCCATCCCAATACTACTCTAGTCTGAGCGCGCTTAACTGCGAAGTTCTAATGGGATCCGGTGCATTAACGCTATGATGTAGGCATGCACATAAAATCACTAGGAAATCATTACATGATGTTTGTAATTAACAAATGAAGATGGCATTACATTCCATTCCCCATCAAAATGGTGAATATCATGGTTTATCAAAACCATAGGCTCAAAATGGTGATTCAGTGAAAAAGGTGGATGACCATTGAGATCCATATGGATCACAAAAACTTCTGGGACACACCTTGCACGCGCAATTCCAGACTTCCAGATGACTTCCTTCTGGGCATAAGGGGATGAGTAGTAGGAATATGCTCTCGAGCACTGAAAACTCTAATCCGCATGCCCAAAAATATTATTCAATGTATCTCCGCAGAATTGTTGTCGAGTTGTTGCCATAAGTTGATGAGGATGTTCCCTTGCTCTAGATTATGTTTAAAATGAAAGATGCAAGAGGATAATATAATCCTTCATAAATCATGCTTTAATGTGTTTTAATATGATATTTCCTCGAGCCTTTCGTTTATTAATGACCATCCTTTCAAACCTGTATGATAAGTTATTAGCATTAAAACCATAGTAAATGTGCATTGGGAAGGGTGCGAGGGTGGCGAGGATGGATGAGAGAAAAATATGATTTTAGATTTTTGTGGGCCCAGGAACCCGCGAGTTTGCGATGGTACAAGGTGTGAAATTGGCTAAGTATATAATGACACGGCGGTCTGACGGGCTTGTCATAGGAGGAATGAGACTTGGAAGCCAAGGTAGTATGGGGATCAAAAAGTAGATCACAAAACTTTTGGTGCAAGGTGTATATCACAAAACATGGGAGTATGAGAGCTCGATCCCACCAATCCGGGAACCCACGATCGTAAAATTGGCTAAGTATGGAACAACACGGCAGATGGTCGGACTTGTAATGTGAAGCTATAGATGGAGATGAGAAATGGTAAGTCCGTCAACTCGGGAACCCGTCATTTGCAAAAATGCGACTAAGTGTAGAACTAGAAAGGGATAGTAGGAGGAAAAAGAGGAGGGAGAAACGGGTGAGTATAGAAGGGGGAAAAGAAGGGGAGAAAAGAAAATGGGAAAATAGAAAAGGGGAGGGAAATTTTGGAAGCGGGAAATGACCTCAACAAGTCCAAAAGCTTAACTTCGAAGGTCTTTTTCCATTGTTTCAGACTCCAAAATCAGAACTATTTCTAGCCATTCGATCTGGATATATATCCACTCCATATCTTATGAGAGGAACACCACAAATGTTCAGATCTCAGTCTATCATAAGGATACAACCCAAAAAATCAGCCTATAACAACACTACAACGTATTTTATGACCATATTTTCAATATCCCTCTGATAACGTAGTGACCAGGAAAACCCTAGGAACAAAAGTTCAAATTTGAATCTGCCCTAACATGAATCTGCAGAAGATCTAATTCAAACATGGTTCCCTAGATTGAATATATAGAATATCTAATTCAAACATGGTGCCCTAGCTCGAATATACAAAATATCTCATTCAAACGATGATTCATGTGTGCCCTAGACTTTTCAAAATGAGAAATTTGAAAAGGACAAAGTGAGGAAAATTTACCGAGCTGGAAGTCATTGTTGGTCTAGTTTGTTTCTTTGTCGCTCTCTGTCTCTGTGTGCTAATTGGTGGGGTCACCATGTCTCTTGTGATGCCTCTCTGTCTCTGTGGCAGGCCTCAGTATCTGTCTCTTTGTCGTTTGACAGTTGGGTGGGGTCTCTGTCCACCTTTGTGGAGCACTTGGCAGGGGATGCAAGGTTGAGGGTTTCGTTTGGTAGAGGATGCAGGGGTCGGGCGAATGACCGTATACACTAGTTCCAATGGGGTCGACCGAATGGGGTTGGGCAAATGTGAATGGGGTCATCCGACGAATGCGAATGGGGTCGGGTGATGAGTTATATACAATGCGAATGGGGTTAGGGGTCGGGTTCTGTGCGAATGGGGCTCAGTGTTAATTGTCGTTTGTGTGGTTGTATCATATATATAACATATATATGCTATATATATGGTTTTATCATATATATAACATATATATGTTTACAATATATAAAATATTTTCATTTTATATTATGATATAATATATAAATATTAAATATTATATAATATATAAATATTATATATTATATAATATATAGTTTTTGTTCATGATATCGACAAGTGCCCCCGGTGTAGATCTTGGTGGTAGTAGCAAATATTCAAATGAGAACTTTGAAGACTGAAGTGGGGAAAGGTTCAATGTGAACACCACTTGGACATGGGTTAGTCGATCCTAAGAGATGGGGAAGCCCTGTATCAAGGGTGCACTCTGTATGAACATCGAAAGGGAATCGGGTTAATATTCCTGAACCGAGACATGGTAGTGGAAGACAATGTTAGGAAATCCAGAGATGTTGTCGGGGGCCCTTGGAAGAGTTATCTTTTCTTTTAATGGCTTGCCCACCCTAAAATCAGTTCAACCAGAGATAGGGTCCAGCAGCCGGAAGAACACCTCACATATTGCAATGTTCGGTGCCCCCTCGAAGGCCATTGAAAATATGGAGGACCGAGTAACATCCATGCCCGGTCATACTCATAACCGCATCGGGTCTTGAAGGTGAACAACCTCTGGTCAATAGAACAATGTAGGTAAGGGAAGTCAGAAAAACAGATCTGTAACTTCGGGAAAATGATTGGCTCTGAGGGTTGGGCCTATGGGTTTGCATCTTAAACCCGTGGGTAGTCAGTAGTCTACCCGAGCTGCTCTCATGGTGAGGGTGGGCTATCATGTGTCGATTTGGATACAAACGTATAATGTCCCCTTGCGGGGGATTTTCCATAAGCGGTGAATATTTGACTCGGAATTGGTACGGAGAAGGGCAATCCGACTATTTAATTAAAACAAAGAATTACGATGGTCCCTATGGATGTTGAAGCAATGTGATTTCTTCCCTATGCTCTGAATGCCAAAGTGAAGAAATTCAACCAAGCGTGGGTAAACGACGGGAGTAACTATGACTCTATTAAGGTAGCCAAATTCCTCGTCATCTAATTACTGATGCACATGAATGGATTAATGAGATTCACATTGTCCCTATCTACTATCTAGTGAAACCAAAACCAAGGGAATGGGCTTGGCATAATTAGTGGGGATATCTAAGACCCTTATAATCAGCGAGGATATCTCCACGAACCTTGAATTAAATGGTCTCCCTTAACACAATCACTCCCTCACACATTATGACCCAAACAATGTTAACCCCTAAGACACTATATTGGCCTTGAACACACTAACCCCTTGATACACGTTGACACTTAAGCCATATGAAACCTAATGCAATAACCCCTTAATTCCTTATGAACAAAAACACACTAAGCCACTAATATGCCATGACTACTAATAATTATGGTCGTGGACATTCTGTACCCCCTAATCCCTATATATGAAACTTGACATGGTTAATCGTTGAAATTTCAATCACCCCCTTGCATATAGAAACCATGAATACATGAACCCCCTAAGAAACTATAATCCCAAACGCACTATCCCCCTATAAATGCATTAACCCATTAAGACATTATGATGTCAAACACACTAACCCTCTCATACACCGACCCCTTAATACATTATTACTTTGAACACACTAACCCCCTAATAGAATTTGATCATTTGTCCCTTTAATGATCCTTGATGCAATCACCCCCTAATAATTATGACTTTGAACACATTAATGAATCACTATTATATGATAACCCCCAATCACTATCAACTTGAAAATGGTATACCCTATGATCCCTATGACTCTTGAAATAATCACCCCTAGTGAACATAGTGTGACCTTAAACACACTAACAAATGAATACATTATGGTTTTGAACCTAGTACCATCATAATAGATTGACCCTACTAATACACTATGACTAACCCCATATTTTCTATCACATTCTTGTGTATTCCCTTTGTTTGATATAACCATACTGATTTCTAAATCCTCTACTTTGAACTTTGTTTCTTAGAAAATGATCATTGTGTTTGGTCTCTCTTTTTCAATTTTCATCCACAAAGATATTTTTTGGTTTTAGTGTCATTAACCCCGATGTTTTTTTGGTTTTAGTGTCATTATCTTCCTTGTATCCAAGTTTTCCCCACAAMACATTTTCCAAATTTGGCTCTAGTGACCATGGAGGTTGGGATCCAACCGATACAGAGCTTGGAATCCCCATAAATATGACATTTATATATACCTTTCTATGYTGCTAACTTGAGGAGGGCCAAGAGGCCGGCTGAAAACATAGCCAAATTTTTAGTGCCCTTACATAGTATATCCCCCAATCTCCATGAACCTTGAATTAAATGGTCTCCCTTAACCCGATCACTCCCTCACACATTATKACCCAAACAATCATGTTAACCGGCCATAAGGCACCATGGCCACTAACCAGTAAGCCACTAATACGCTATGACCACTAATTATTATGGTCTTAGAAATTGTGTACCCCCTAATCCCTATGAACCTTGACATGGATAACGCTTGAAACAATCAACCCCTTGCATATAGAAACCATGAAGACACGAGCTTCTCTTGGTTTTAGATCTCGTGCACGGTACATGAGCTCTTAAAGCATACCATGTCCATGACTTGGAGAAGCATAGTTTGTAAAAATTCATTAAGATCATTTCATTGTAGAATTATTCATGTGATTCGTATTTGAGTCTGGAAACCCTCCCATATCTTCAATGCATGCATCTACTACAACCATGTCAAATTTCAGTGCATACAAGTAGAAATTGAAAAAATTTCAATGTTGGCCCCATTCACAGGTCACTCTATGCGGGGTCAAATTAAAGCATAATTTCCACTAATTGGTAAATGGAAAACCAGCTTGAAATTTGTTAGATGAACCAAAGTTAAAATTGGAGATGAATATGGTATATACCTGAATCATGAGCTTCTCATGGTTTCAAACCACATGCACGGTACATGAGCTCTTAAAGTATACCATGTCCATGACTTGGAGAATCATAGTTTGAAAAAATTCATTAAGATCGTTTCATTGTAGAATTCTTTGTGTGAGTCGTATTTGAGTCTGGAAACCCTCCCATATCATCAATGCATGCATCCACTACAACCATATCAAATTTCAGTGCATACAAACAGAAATTGAAAAAATTTCAACGTTGGCCTTGAACACACTAACCCCTTGATACATGTTGACACTAAGCCATATGAAACCTAATGCAATAACCCCTTAATACGTTATGACCAAAAACACACTAAGCCACTAATATGCTATGACCACTAATAAGTATGGTCCTGGACATTGTGTGCCCCCTAATCCCTATATATGAAACTTGACATGGCTAATCGTTGAAACTGCAATCACCCCTTGCATAAAAACCATGAAGACATGAACCCCCTAAGAAACTATAATCCCAAACACACTATCCCCCTATAAATGAATCAACCCCTTAATACATTATGATGTCAAACACACTAACCCTCTCATACACAGACCCCTTAATACATTATTACTTTGAACACACTAACCCCTAATAAAATTTGATTATTGATCGTTGATCATTCTTTTGGTAGATTGTTGTGAGCAATGTAAATCAGTATATTATTCTCAAAAAATTGATTACTCTAGCAGTACAGATGAAGAGGATGATTACATCTAGGAAGAGGAAGAAGATTCATTATCAGTGATATCTTCTTCTAAATCTTTCCTACAACAGGATTATTTTCATCATTCTCATCTTGAAATTCATAACAATGATACTTTAGATGCATTTGGTATCAATCTGAATGTTTCTAATAGTAATGACTATGATACAAATGTTGTTCCTAATCTATTTGAAAATCAGTTGTTGACTGAAGAAATTCTTGTTGAAGACCATACTGTAGATGAGAAAGAAAAACCAACAGTTGCAAATATATTTGATGTTGTTTCATATGCGTCTTATGGTCAAAATTCTTATGATGATCAAGCAACATATATACGCTCATTTTTTCAATATGATCGTGAAGTAGGGGTCCTTGGTTTTCAGAGTTTAGAATTTTTTTCAAATCAGCCTTTATTTGATGAGTATGATGATGATCTTGAAGTCCTGAATCCAGATGTTTATGATATGACAAATTCTAACCAGCAAATTCATGAAGGCATTCAATCCATCGTCCATGAAGAGCCAGAGCCAGTGTATGATAGTTATGCATCTGAAGGCAGCATGGAAGATGAGGATCAACCTTTTGATTCTCATGATGATAATGTTGTTTTGAACAATGTTATCCAGGAAGCATATGAGCAAGTTCAAGATGCTTTTGATAAAACTAGTGATCTTCAAATGAATTATGCTCTCATAAATGAAGCAGAAATCATAGAGCAACAATATGGCTTCTTGTATCAGCTAGAGATGCAGTACCATTGGCAGGATCCTGTGGCTCTCTACATGGAGTTCGTGTTTCCAGAGGTTCAAAATTTTGCAACGTGTGGAATTAAAGCAAATTGCAGCTGTAAGTATGGGCTGCCATTTCATTTTTTGCTGCAAAAGAATCAGTTTTTCTACATTTTCTTATTTACCTACAAGGAAGAAGACCCTCTTGGAATTGAAATCATTTCATGGTTGCATTGGAAATTTGCCTACACATGATCAACATGATTTCAATAGGAAAGTAGAGTAGAATGGTTGAATAAGCTTGCATCCGAGCAATTTGTTTTCAGTATACAAGAATAAGGACTCCATAGCCCAATGGAAAGACTACTTGCAGTTTTGATGTTGTTATTTTTTAGCTCAAATAAAGACTCCATATACCCAATGGAATTTTTTCTTTATAGTTTGTGGTTTTTAATAAAGGATGACAGAACAGAGAAATAAAGAGAAACATAAGGATATGAAGGCATTGGTCAATAGTTCTTAAAGCTTCCCCATGAAACTTACCCCCAGAAGGAGCCAGTGTTAGTCTCTAACTTTGTTTTTGATTAAGAGAGTGTCCCTAATCCTTAATCCTCCCTGCTTATGCTTTGTTGCCTGAAATTTGATTTTTACCCCTTGGTTCAATTTGTCATGCTTTGCAATTTTTGCACCTTTAAAATGATTTTCCTAAGTTTTTAAAGGTTTAGGATTTGATTTGATGAATCCTGTCACATCACTTGTCTATTCATTTTTGAATTTTCAAAATTTCTACCAAGTCATGAATGGCGCTACAGGAATAGCGCTATTCCTGTAGTGCTAGGGATAATCATGTTTTTACATGCACAAGCTCGCCCTGATCACATCATAATTTTTTCAAATCGTGATTAGAGGATATGCATGCCTCTCCACGAGCTCTTCTCGAGTTGATACTACAATTATAACAACTAAATGCAAGGGATTGAGTTGTACCTGCCTTAACCACATCAAATCAATGTGTTTGGATATCATTAACATAACCATCACCTTCTATTTTTAGTGTGTCGGATTTCTTGTGCAGAGATCAAATTGAAGGAATAAGAGATTCTTAGTTTCTAACAGCCCATGAGAACTGAGAATTCCAATACACAATCCTCCCAGATCTATTTACATTACCATATCAACAACATGGCACCGAAGAATAGTGGACATATTATTAGACTGGAACCTTAAGGCACAAAATTACTTGAAGCATACCCCCAAATGGCGTAGAGGTTTAAAGATCCAGAGCCTGTAAATCGCCAGTTGGTGGAGAAAGGTGGTCGAAGAAGGAGAATGTAATTATGGAATTCATGAATCAATTCTTAATTCCAGATAAACAAAACCCTAACTGGCAAAAGGGAATACCACATAGCTGGGTAAAGAAGGAACGACATACCGCTTTCTGATCATCCACAGGGTTTAATAAAGACATTGGTCATCTCCTCTTTAAATGAAGTCCAAAGACTCTAGGATTGGCTAATCTAGTCTTTGGGAAATGATTCACAACTAGCTAAATCCAAAAAGGCCAAAGGTAAGAAATAAACTCAACAAAAACAGATTGGTACAGTCACTAAGTCCCCAATTAAAGAAGAATCATCTGCAGCTAGGGTAACATGGGCTAGCAAAAGGAAGATGCAAACTCAACAAATCTTTGGAGATGCTCCTGTAGGTAAAAGTTAGGAAGAAGCTACCACCAGTAGAGGTAAGAAATCAAACCAGATGAAGATATTGATATATTTCTTGATCTAGAGATAAAGATGGAAATTGATGTGGATGAAGATTATACTATGAATCTAATTCATTCCCCAGTCAAGCAGAAACAAAAATCTACAATTAAGAAAAGTGCAAAGGGAAAAAAAAATAGAGGAAGAAGCCTACACATGTGCCTAAGTACCCTAGGAGAAACTCCACTAGGGTTGTCAATAAATTCAGATTAAATTCTAAGGCCATGTTTGATCCATCTATTAAAAAAGAGAATCTTATAATCATTGAGGATAATTCTAAAGATTCTAAACAATCATCAAGAAACAGGTAGAGACACGTTCTTTACACATGAATGATAAAGAAACTGAAAACTTGGGGAACATACAAGAAAAGGGAAAATATGTTGCTCAATACTCTAGGAGACCTGTGACAAGAGAAACCAAAAAATCAAATTCAATATCTAAATCTGTGTTTAAAGGTACAGATGTAGTTTATGATGACAACGATGATTTTTTTGTAGAACCAGAAAAGCTACAGGAAATACTTTGTTTTTCCTGTTTTAGTATTTATCCTCAAGAGAGGTTGCATAATAGTTGGAGATGAATTTTTGGAAACCAAAAGAGTTTTTTGTTGGGCACATGCCCCTTCACAAAAACCTCTCTCGGTTTTTACACAACTATCACCTTTTAAGAGATTCAAATATATCTTTGAGGCCTATTTTTCAGAGATTTCAAAATAAATAATTTCTTGTTTTAGTCACTAATTTTGGGCGAGGTTGCAAAACATATGGAGATGAATTTTTTGAACCCAAAAGAGTTTTTGGTGGGAACAAGCCCCTTCACAAAACCCTCTCTCGGGTTTTACACAACTATCACCTTTTCAGAGATATGAAGAGATTGTTGGACCCTATTTTTCAGCAATTTTCCAGATTTAGTTTCCTAGAAAATCTCATGGACAACAGTTGACAAGCCACCTCATCAATTCAACTTGAATATCATATTTGATCTTCTCCTTGATTATTTGAAACGAGAAACTAAATATAGATGAGGAGGTTTTCAGATCCATTTCTTTTGGGTCTTGATAATTAGGTATTGTTTCTATATAAACTCTGTAGAAGGAGAAGTAAAGGTGGAAAAGGTTGGGCTTTCAGTGACCTGTTTTGAATATCTTTGTAAGACAATTTTATTCCATATTTATACTTAATGGAAAAGACATGTTGATGGTAAGATTTTCCCTCATTTCATGTTCTATTTCTTTTCTTGCTTGAAATCAATTTTCAGTTGCAATGCATTGATTTCTTGATCTTAATTAATACACTGAAGATTTTGTTGTTATTGTTTATTATCAAGATTTGTTTTCAAGTACATTTTCTTGTTTCTAAATGACATTTTGAAATAATAAATCTGTATGGGGTTGACAAATTGAATGTTCTCATATTTTCCTTATTTATCTGATCCATTTATGTGACTACCTTTAACTAAATCAGTGG
The DNA here is from genome assembly GCA_010110895.2 of Picea sitchensis. Lineage (NCBI taxonomy): Eukaryota > Viridiplantae > Streptophyta > Pinopsida > Pinales > Pinaceae > Picea > Picea sitchensis. Next base: position 9,057 of record SNQJ01S0173450.1, on the reverse strand, counting down.
GATATCTCTTGACTTCTTTTTGAGTTCTGTGTTTACCTTGAACCAACTTTCAACCATCCTCAAAAACCAATTTATAAAACCCTTAAAATACCATTGCAATAACCTTTATGATGCCCTAGATTTCCCTCTCATAGTTAAGTGCAACTTTAGGGACTAACATATCTTATGGGTCCCCCTTTTCTTACTGAGAATCTTTTCACTAATTTCTTGGGAATCCATGGGTGAAACATCTAAAAGGTTTCAAAATTGGCTTTTAAATCTTGCCAGCTACTTTTACGCTCTAGGCCTTTAGCTCCTTCCCACGAGGCAAGGTACAACCCTTCCTAGTGTAGCCAATCCCTATTCTCAAACAAGGGTAGGGGAGATGAGAGGAATAAATATGGAAAGTGGTAAGTATGGAGGGAACATACGATGAATTTTCACAGATCCACCCAGTGGAAACCCATCCTAAAGGGAAATCAACTTACTAGGGCACCATGTCACCCTTCCATGTCTGAACGAGGCAAATAGCATAATTTCCAAGAAAACGTCATGAAATGAAGAAGGATTCAATACAACATATTCAAGTGCTTCAAAAATCGAAGTTATACATACCATGATACCCAGACTCATTACCTCATGGAGAAAGACTCATTGCTACTTCGAGACCAGGTTGGTGGGATGGATATTGTTGTTGGTGATAAATGGACTGCACTGAAGAAAAGAGGGCCCCTCTGGGGCCATGCTCAAGTCATATGGCTCTCGGTACTTCATGTCTAGGACTTGTGGGCCTCGAGATGTGATCTCCTTAGTTAACCCTAGGCCAGGGGATAACAGATCCCACTCTCGAGCAGTTGTATTAAAATAAAACAATTCACATATAATTAATTAGCTACCATGGTATTATACCTTCATAATAATGGATTATGCAGGAAGACTAAAAATTAAATAGGTATGATATACATTAAAACAAAAAGTCGAATGTATTATAAATATCCACCATGATCTACTTACTTGTCACTTTCCTCATTCTACCTTTCCCCAATAGGTGCTCTCCAAATTTTTTGATGGAGTTGACATCCCAAATGTGATCCACATTAACACTTGCAACTATTTTAGGAAGATATTGAGTAATATAAATTATGTTTTGATATACCATATATCCCTCTGCCATAGAACCCTTAGGACATGCTCTTTGTCTAACCAAATCCTTTAATGATTTCAAGTGCCTCTCAACCATCCACATTGACCTTGTGTGTTGGGGTCCACACTTTTCAATCTCTTCAACTTGGTGTATGAGGTAGTGCTCTTGTGCATTGAAAAATGTTGGAGGTAGATACTTTTGCATTTCACACATTACAAAAGGAATTTGTCTCCAATATTTTATATCTTCTTTATTGATTTCTTTAGATGACAACCATCTACAAATGATGCAATCAAATCACATGTTTCAATAAAAAAAATTATAGTACTACATTACAAGTAAAACACATGAAGTGAAATATAAGTTGTACAACCAATTGAACAAATTACACTTTGCATATAAATCGCCACTTACCTCATGTACTTTCCAAGATCATATATAACTTGTTTGACATTGTTGTCAAAGATGTTTGGGAGAGATAGAGGTAGAACATACTGTAACAAAAAAAAATCATTATTTATTCCCAAATTAGTAGAAAAAAAAAACTAACAAGATGTTTCACCAATATACAAATATATACACCAAAATAATTACCTTAACGAAGGTATGCCAATCATGAGTTTTTACCCCACCTAATTCACCTTTCTTTGTTAGGATATTCTTTATGTTTGAATAAAATCCAGTGAGAAATTTAATTTTTTGAATAACCTCTTTTACATCCTTGCTTTGTTGCTCTATAAATAACCATGGAAGGGTGCTTATATTTTGGTATCCATTTCTATTTGAATGAATCATACTTTACATTGCATGATTGGCCTCCTTAATGTCATTACAAATATTTACATTTTTTTCTTTGTCACTCCTTCCATCTAAGATTCACCATAACGTTTTTGTTACATTCTTCCCAATGTGCATTGAATAAAACAAATGGACAATTTCTAGGTGCTCATAGTAGAGGAGCCTACTAAATTGTACATGATAACTTTTCATTCCTTGTGGAAGTGCCCCATTATTAATGCCTTCATGATGACCTTCAAGGTGAAGCATAATTAAAGATATTACAACAACAATTGTCAATTAGTAAAGTGAAAAAAATGCAATAAAAATATAAAATATTCAAAACATTTCATGTATGATACATAGACGTTTTGATCCATACCTTGACGATTTCTATTATATTGTAACAACCATAGACGAGGTGTCATTCTCCATGGTTTTAATCAAGTTCCTTCTTTCCCATTGAAAAGATGTTTTTCGATACTTCGATACCTATGGTTCTTAGAGAGGAAGTGCCTATACTAATCAAACACCTCTTTTTCTAAACTTCTTGAACGACGAGATTTCATCTTAGGACCACAAAATGGACATGCAAATTTACCCTTTGTTTGAAGACCTGCAAGAGATGGATTAAATTTGATATCACTTATTCGAAGTATGATTAATGAAGGGATTATGTATTAAAAAACATGCATGATATGAACTTGATAAAATTAAACACTATTAAAGTGCACTGTAACGTTATAATATACTACAGAAATGTGTTAGCCCTAGGGCATCACGAATTGTCCATACAAGCATTGCATGGAATTGAAATTCCCTTTGCGCACCTACTGGTCTAGGGATATCATACACAATGATGCCCTTCCATAACTCTAGTAACTCATCAATAAGAGGATCGATATATACATTCATATCTTTGACTTGGTACTTACCTAATTGATTGAACAAATAGTAGAAAATTACTACATATATGAGTAAATAAAAAAACATCAAACATAATTATAAGACATAATTGAACATATATGAGTAAACAAAAAAATATAAGACATAATTATGAAACAAACAATACAAATGAGATGTTACCATGTTAAAAGAAATTATTCTAAACAAATACCTGGAACAATCATTGCCAACATTATGTGCTCCCTCTTTATTGACATCCATGGAGGAATGTTATTGTTGATAACAAAAATTGGCCACATCGAGTAAATAGATCTGAGCTCTCCAAATGGATTCACACCGTTAGATGCCAATGAAACCCTAAGGTTACAAGGTTCGACTTTAAAATGTGGCCATATTTCCTCATCTTGTTAAATGCAGATCCATCTGCAGGCATTCGAAGAACACCATCTTTACTCCTGTTTTTTGCATGGTAATCCATAAACTGTGCTATGCTTTTGCCTCTGAACAATCGCCAAAATCATGGAATTATGGGAATATAACAAAGAACCTTGTGAGACACCTTTTTTGTTACTTGATCGGTTTGATATCTACTAATTTGAAATTTCGGGTATTCTTCTTTCGATGCATGTTTTCCATAATACAAAATATGATCATCATGACATGCATGAATAGCTTGATACTCCATTCCAATATCTTTCATAATGGCATGTAAATCTTGGTATGTGCAACATAAAACATTTTATGGTGGTAACATAAATTCACCTAACAATCTACAACATAAAAAATAAATACTGGTTAATGTAAAGAATATTAAGTTTACATATTGCATCCAAATTTTACAGATCATGATCAAATAACAATAAAAATAGAGGAAAAAATAAAACCATTATTATCATGTACTAAATGTGACAAAAAATATTACATACCTTAGGAGCTGTGTGACACAAGTGTTTGACAAACCATTCATAACGTTTAAGTTCACCAACAATAATATAACAAAGAGAAGAATTGTTTTTGAGCCTTCATAAAGAGGTTGTGTTGCCTTCTCAAGTACAGGTATATGAAAAACACCATCAAGTTGATCATCATCATCATCCATTCCAACATTATTAAATGTCTCCTGGATCAATATATTTATCCCATATTCTTCAACTATGTTATAATTAGCATCATCATCTTCTTCTGTAGGATCATTAACTTGATCTTCAATATTTTCTCCATGTTCCTGAACAGGCGCTTGTACAACCACGTCTTCCTCCATGGGAAGTGCAAAAGGGCATTGTTCCTTTAGAATTACAAACAATCAAGTAATATTAGTGTAAATATAACAAATATTAAAACAATACAAACACTGACAAATATAATATAGGTAAACAAAGACAACAAAGACAAAGATAGACAGTTTTCTTGACATGTAGAAAGAGAGACACTTTGTGAGATATATAGTCACAACCAACAACAAAAAACATATTCTTATTTCATCTTCATCATTATGTCATATTCTTTCTTTATTTCACTTGGAGACCACAAGTGTTAAGTGGATGGAAACTTCTCTGGGATCAACTTGGAGACCATCGTTTAATTCATAAGGGGTTGAGAGCTGAGGGAGTATGGGTTAACGCATTAGTGATGCAAGTGTTATGGGTTAGGGGTTAAGGGGATAGGGTTTAAGAGGTAATTAAGGGTCAAGGATTGGGGTGCTTAATGATTTAGGGATTTATATGGGGTCGAGGGATAAGGGATTAGGGGTTAACATGTTATTGTCCATCCAATGGTTAGGGGTACTTATGAGTTGGTATTCTATATGGAGCAATCAACTTAGGTGAGAGCGAGAAACAAAGACAACAAATCAATGATGAAACTTGTGAAATTTATCAAGATGTTTATGAATATGTTGAACAAATATAGGAAACATGTTGTAGCCTCTTCCGGTTGGTGCCGAAGAACGCAAGGCATTGGAGGTTCCTTTAGGTTGGAGCCTATAAATCAGGGGATCATAACGTCCTTCTGGTTGAAGGTAGAGAATTCATGGAGTTGGATATTCCTTCAGGTTGGAGCCCATAAACTAGGGGGTTGGATCCTCCTTCCAGTTGTAGTTGGTAAATCAGGGAGTTGCAGTTTACTTCAGGTTGGAGCTTGTAAATAAGGGGTTGGAGCCTCCTTCCAGTTGTACATGGAAAATTGGGAAGTTGGTGCTTAGAATGAATGTAATATTTGATATATAAGAAATCATTCTGTGGTTTTCTCCCATTTGTGTTTCCATGTAAATTCCTGTGTACTGTGTATTTGATGTGATGTTGTTGAATGGTACTGCTTATGGTTATATGTTCATGACATATTGAATGCAATAATAATTGATATACTACTGATAAAGTTGAAGTTTATATATTGTGGTTAAAAGTGGTAAAAAATGTTCATATTGATTCAACCCCCCCCCCCTCCTCAGTATTCCAACGACATGATGGTACTATGTCAAAGGATCCATTTATGTTGAAATTAAGACAGTGAATAATAGGGGTAGGCACAAGGAAATTCAAATGAGCGTTTGGATAGATTCCAAAGGGTTTGCAGCGGAATTGGAAAAATAAGACAAAATCCACTATTCTAGGGCACTGTTAGCAATTTGAAAAATGTAAATGGAGGAAAAGTGATATGAGACAACAATTATGAAAAAAAAATTGAAATCAACATTTGATATTTTCAATAATCTAGACAACTTTGTCCTAGTGAAATTTTTCAGTTTTGCACCATTTGAAAGATAAAGTTTTTCACTAAATTTTATAACACTGGAAAAAGTGAAAAAAGGTGTAAAGTTGATAATTCCAAATTAATACAGAAAATGACTAGAGTATTAAATCATCAATTTGAAGGTTTTTGTTTTTTGTTTTTGTAAGTTATCCTCAGTCTTTATATAGCATAAAAATATTGTACAAAAACTTTGTTGATGGTTTTCCACTAGGGAAACCAGACCAACAACAATGCATCGACTTGTCTATGATTATGTAAAACTTAATCCTTTCAAAGTTGTAAAACTTGAAATAATAGAGCCTATGATTGTATGTTATGTAGTATTATAGCTTCTACTTAGCATAAAAAAGACTATTGTGAGGTGGGGCAAGAGCACCCAAACCTCTCAGACTGAAAAACATACTAAGTAAACCAAAAAAAATGAGAATTTAAGCAATAGGATGGTGTTCCTGAGCCACGAGAACCTGAGGTTGAGGAAAATCCAGGTTGGTAAGGTCCAAACCAGCAAGCTTGTTTTCTAACAAGTTGATTTTGTGATCCACCAATTTTATTTGCAATTTCACATTGTCCAGCTATAGAAGAATCTCTTGGTGCACCTCATGCCTTTCGACCAAGACTCGACCCATCAACATATTGATATGTGAATAAATATCTATGGTTTTCAGTTATTGGGATTCTCAAGCTCGTGTGGTGCTTGGGTCTAGAATAAATGAATCAATGGTGTGCATGACTTCATCATCTGAAATGAAGCACCTAGGAACTCTGATATCCACCTCCGCAAGGTCAATTTCATCCATGACCTATAGTGGGGTGTGAATTTTATAGGGGTCAGTTGAATCCTCAAATTTCCTTTGGAGCGACGAGAAGAACTACCCCTATAACGACGAGAGGAACTACCCCTAGCCATCGTTGGGGAAAAGGTTGTGATGTCCCCTTCCACACGATCGAGACAGAGGATGACTTAGTAGCCTATACAACTCCTGTAGGATATAGTCAGTAAAGAAAAGGGAGTGAAGGGGGTTTATTTAATGTCACTTAAATAGGATTTGTTATGTTATAAAGTGACACTAAGTAAAAATGTAAATTATTAAATACTTAAACATTAAAAGTGACTTTTAATGTTTAAGTAAAAATTAAAAGGGAAATAATGGTCATATTTGATTTGGTCAAAAAGGGGAAAGATCAAGAAGGCTTGGAAGAAGAATAAAAGGAGGGGTAGCGCTTCACTTTGGCATCATGATTTGATCTCTTGTTTGGAGTGCTCTTGAGAGCCAAGTTTTCGTTGGGGTTTTGACAAAACCCTTCCATTGTGGTTTTGTTTCGGTGGTGCAACACCCACCATAGCTAGACGAAGGAGGAGATCCATTTTGGGTCTTCATTTGAGCTTCATTTGGTCATTTATGTTCAACATGGAGGCATATTAGCTTGAGAGGAAGTTCATAAGGTTCATTGAGGAGGCCAATTTATCTTTGTGCAGGTTTGGATAAGTTGTGGGGGCTTGTGGCACCTTGAGGGGTCACTAGAGTTCATTAGAGGGGTGGATATTATACCCAACAGAGTTGTGAGGGTTTTAGGAGCAAACTGCGAGGTCGTGAGGACATTGAAATAGGTCGTGAGTACATTGAATCAGCCATCTCCCATCTATTTGTAGGTCGAGAGGACTAAGGAATCTATAGGGAAATTTTGAGGTGGGCCGAGCCTCTCTTTTTGACAGGTCTGTGAGGCTAGAAGGATCCACGAGGTTTTTGAGGGACAATCCATCCCCTTTTGTGTAGGTCCATGAGGTATAGGAGAGGTTGTGGGGGTCTTCTATAGACCGATAGGTTTTGGGAGAGAGTCATGGGCTCTTGGAGCTAAGCCACAGGGGTCTAAGGAGGGCCAAGGACCCTATCTGTTGAGTCGAGGAGTAGGAGAGAGAAACGAGAGGTTTGGAGGAGTTTGGAGTAGATTGGCAGTAGTTATTGGGGAGATAAAGACATTATTTATAGGTTTTGGATTGTTACTTGTGTGTTTAGTTGATATATTGCAACTGCATAATAGCCACTAGACATTGTATTGTTGTTGGATTTTTCCATTCATAATAAAAAATCCCATATTGTCTCTTCTATGTCACGAGTACATTGAATCCATGCAATATGTTTGATGAAATTTCCATAGTTAGAATACATGAAAATTGTTTGTAAAATGTTTTCAATGAGCATAAAACATTATATACGAAGTATTCAATAAAAAAAAACATACAACCAAAACACAACATAAACCACAATATCTTAGTCTAGCAAGAATTGGGGATATTACAATGGTATCAGTGTTGGCGATCTTGCAAACCTATGATTACATTGATTCCTATAAGATTAAAGCATGGAGGACAACCCTTTCAAGAATAACCAGAGGAAGAAGAACTAGGACACCCACCCTATCTAGACGAAGGAGGAGATCCATTCTGGGTCTTCACTTGAGCTTCATTTAGTAGTTTATGTTTAGCGTGGAGGTAGATTAGCTTAAGAGGAGGTTCTTAGGGATCATTGAGGAGGTCAATTTATCTTTGTGAAGGTTTGGATAAGCCATGGGGGATCGTGGCACCTTGAGGGGTCATTGGAGTTCATTAGAGGGGTCGATATTATACCCAACAAAGCCATGAGTATTTTAGGAGTAGACTGAGAGGTCGTGAGGGCTTTCAGAGATGCTACAGGTTCATTGAGGGAGCCATATCCCATCTATTTTTAGGTCGAGAGGAGAAGGGAATCCGCAGGGACATTTTGAGGAGGGACGAGCCTTTCTTTTTGACAAGTCCCTAAGGCTAGAAGGATCCGTGGGGGTTTGGAGGGGAAATTTGTCCCCTTTTTTCAGAGCTGCAAGGTATATGAGAGGTTGTGGGGGTCTTCTGTAGAAAAAGAGGGTTTGGGAGAGAGTCGTGGTCTCTTGGAGCTAAGCCACAGGTGTCTAAGGTGGGTTGAGGGCCCTATCTGCTGAGTTGAGGAGTAGGAGAGAAAATCAAGAGGTTTGGAGGAGCATGGAGCATATTGGCAACAACTATTGGGGAGACAAAGGCATTATTTCTAGGTTTTTGATTGTTACTTGTGTGTTTATTTGATATATTTCAACTGCATAGAATCCACTAGACATTATTTTACTGTTGAAGTTTTCCATTCATAATAAAAATGCCCATATTGTCTCTTCTATCTCGCGAGTACATTCAATGCATGAAATATGTTTGATGAAATCTCCATAGTTAGAATACATGAAAATTGTTTGTAAATTTTTTTCAATGAGCATAAAACATTGTATAGGAAGTATTCAATAAAAAGAAAAATAAAACTAGAACACAACATAAACCACAATATCTTAGTCTAGCAAGCATTGTGAAGCCATGTAGCTTCCCAAGTTATTAGCAAAACTAACAAATCAGACTTTGGACACTACCTTGATAATTGATTTACTACAATAATCATAATTACATCAAACTCTCTAAAAATCCAGTATTTCATAATCGATCCAAGCAT